>KN796667.1:0-64724 GCA_000818775.1 Glossina palpalis gambiensis
AAGCATTTACTACGATTGCGTGTGAGTCACGGTTGCGGCCCCGGGATATACTCTGTGATATGTTCAAGGCGTTGGATAGCCGAGATATGCTCAAAAGTGAACGTAGCTGACTTGGTTGTTTGTTTTTATTGTCTTTTTTTCAGGGCGTTACTACGTTTTGTATTGATGAGCGCAATAATATTGTAATTACTGGAGGTCCGGATACGAGTTTGCGAATTTGGGATGTTTACATACCAACACAACCAACGGGCTTGTTAACGGGACACAATGCAGGCATAGTCAAGATCTTTGTGCAATCTGAAGAGAAGAAACTATATAGCATAGATTATCACAAGGTTATTAAAGTTTGGGATCTTTCCGAGCACTCATTATTGCAAACTTTTGGCGATTTGGCACGTTTAATACCTGGTGAAACCGATTTGGTATATCATTATCATAAGCAACTACGGGAACTTTTGATTGGTGGTCGCAAATTAATAGCGGTCAAGTGTAATCCACGCATGCGTGTAGATTTAACTGATGGGAATACTCATGCCGCCCCTGTCTCAGTCGTATTGTATAATAAATTATTTCGTAATTTAGTTACATGCGGTCTGGATAGCTATATAATTGTGTGGGATCCTTGGACTGGCAAACGTAAAATTATTATGAAAAATTGTCACACTAAACAAGTCTACGGGGAAAATATTGATATTGAAATTACGGCGGCATGTTTCGATCCTTTAGAACAATTTTTATTGACAGGTGCTCGCGACGGTTCACTCAAGGTCTGGAATTACAATAACGCCGTTTGCGTACGTAATATGAGTATTAAAAGCGATCACGAAGTAACTGCTGTTATATGGGTCGTGGAAAGGTAATGAAGTAGAGGAGAAAATCTGTATTCGCATACAATTTACGCACTTTAATATTTAGGATATTAGCTGTTGGCTGGGACCAGCAGGTTACAGAATTCAATGATGTAGAAGGTCGGGAATATTCTGATCCTAAGAAATGGCCCATGTTCCATAGCGATGATATTACCTGCGCCGATGTGAAGCTAGGCGAAGGCGTTGCTACAGCCACTCATTCCGGCGAATTGATATTTTGGAAATTGGAAACCGGTCAACCTTACCGACGTTATAATGTCCAAGAACCGGTAAAATTTATCGAATTAAAGCTAAAAGGACTTCGTCTTGAGAAGCGTAAGGAAGTTGTTTATGAGGATGATTTGAATGTCAGGACGCGTGATATGTCGGTATTTGAACGCATTAGAGAAATGGAAAAACAATGGACTGCGCTTGTGTCTGATCAAAGATCAGAAATCAAAATAAGAGCCGAGAGCTTTCACCGCGGTATAATTGTTGCTCCTGGTGCGACCGTATCTGTCCAAGCAATTTTATTTTTGCAAACACGTCCCATGATTCCCGAATATGGTACCTATACTTGAATACACAATCGTTCGTTGTTAATGTTGTTTGGATTTATCTCCCATTAGGTAGCGTTTTCGTAGCATTGGAAACTGGTGCAATACAAGTATATTCTCATCATCAACGCGGTAGCTACATAACCGAATTCAATGCCATACATAAAATTGGTGATTGTGTTTTGACTATGACAACTGATCGTAAAAATCGTTACCTCTTTACTGGTACTGCATTTGGTTACATCAAGATTTGGCATGTTAAGAACTATTGGTGAGTTTAAAATAGTTTTTTCAGTAATTACGAACTACATTAACACAAAACTTACGGTAATCTTATTAAGCAAGCAACGAGTTCTTCGTTTCAAAAATAGTATTTTGGAAGAATGGTTCCTAAAATGCTTTGTGTGTGCCTAGCATTATGCAAGCTAGCTTTAGACTTCTATTGAACCTACTTCTTTTTTATGCCTGATGCACTAAATTTTAGTTAACTCGCCACGACTATTTTGGTTTTTAGTGAGCTTTTATTTTCTATATTTTATTCGCCCTTGAAAAGTTATTTTTGTTAATAATATACGTTATTGCTTTCTAATTTTGATGCATGTGCTTCAGTAACAAAGGCAAAAACGAAGTGCGCTATTAAGTCCTTTTTCGTCTTTAGCATTCTTCTGTTTTTTGCGCTTTTACAAATTTTTATTTCTCTTTTAGTCTGTTTTTTTTTTTTGTTTCCCAATCCCAACTATTCGTCATTCAAAATGACAAAAAAATTTTCACGACAGTCTCAGAATCCTTCTTCTAACCATAATTGCATCTTTTTATGCCCACCAGTGAAGGGTGAGCGAAAGTTGCAGATACCTTGCAAATTATTCTTGTTGCTCAGCCTCTAATTCTGCACTCATTCTAGCATTTCTGTCTGCCGCTCTGTCTTTCTGCGGTAAAAATTCTTCTAGCCGCAAAAATGAACACATATTTAGAAGCTCTTATACCGAAAATGGAACAAATCGATCAAAGGACACGCTTACAGCCCAGGAGCATAAACTGAGAATACCGCTCTTTCCAGCATCAAAGAAAAAAAAAAATTGTTCATTTTAATCGTTACTTTTAAACGACTCTAAAAGTTTCGATGCATATTCCATCATATATGGGAAGATTTTACGCATCATTATATCGTATACAAAGGTATAAATGCAACATACGGAGGGAAAGTATTGAAGGTAGTTCCGCCAGTAGTTTTTCGCTCATTTGTTCAACTCTTTTGAGTGACACGCTTCCTTCGTATCAGGTGATTCCCCACGACCATCTTTAAGTAAACTTCGGCATATATGCGATTGCGCTTCAGTCTGCTGAGAACCTTAATCTCCGACGTGGTAAAGTTGCATCTTTGTTTATTAACTTTTAGTTGGATCAAACTAATTGAGTAAACTAAAGTTGCCGCTTCCAAATGAAAAGGGGTCTGTTACGTATGAAACGAATAGATGAACATAAGTAAATCAACTAAGAATCGCAATTTATCCTTTCTAGCTGTTTACAGCTCCAATAACCGAGTAATATAGTAACTATAACATATATATATGTCCTACAATGGTGGGTGTAAAAATGATATTTTCTTTCCTTGCGTTACAAATACAATAACAGTAACTTTATGCATGTCAAAAAAGTTTGCATGTCCTCTTCCAATTCTTGCAGAATGAATTTATCTCCATTAACTAAGCAATTGTTAAAGTTTTTACCCAAAGCAATAACAATAATTTATTATATGTTTTTAGGTTTATTTAACTGTTCACAAGTAGTAATATCAATAAAACTGATTGTTAATACGTAAATACATATATATATATATATTATATATTAGCATTTGTACGTTTGTTTTTATAGCATACCAGAACAGGAAAAAATTAGGATCAGTATGCCGTTATTGCGTTTACAGTTTATATTTTTGCGCAAGGAATTGATTTTAACCCGAGCAAAGCGCGCGGTACGCAACCAAAAAGAGCCTTTATTACTCAACTCATATAAAGGGCATTTAAAAGCCATACATTCGGTCGTTTTTGTTAATTTACCAAAAGTTTTAATTACGTAAGCTGTATACATGTTCATGAACACTGTAAGTATTTTTTAAGTAAATTAATATTTCGGATCTCTTGCAGAGGTAGCCATGATTTCTCAGTTCGCCTGTGGACTATAGGTGGTAGATATCTAGGGACTTTGGGTATGCCATTACCTTGGATGAAACTGTCGCCATTCGAACCGATAAGCGAGAAGGAGCATGTATTTCGTATGCCTCCTGATATTAAAAAAGTTGCCAGTTCTACTACCATGAAGGTTTCAAATTTGCTCTTTCTTCTTATTTTTAGCAGAGTGCAAGCACACGTATAGCTTGTGTACACTTCTTGTTCTCTCCAACAGGTGATTACGGGCGTTCAAGAAGGCCGTTTTCGTATGAATATTCGTAAAGCTCAGAAAAAAATTGATGATGAAAAAGGCGCAGAGGAGGAATCGCTTGGGCATTGTGGTAAATCATTGCGCGGACCCATTTTGGGTAAACACTTTAAATTACCGGGTCGTAGCGGCGTGGAGATCCCGATTGAGTTGGACATTACAAGCTCTTATGTACCGATTTATAATCATTTGAAAGTTCATGAAACAAAAACTTTCGAAATACCATCCACACCAAGTTCCGTAAAGCGTATTGCGAGCGAAAATTATATGGACTTTTACGAGCCGATTCCTGTACGAAGCGAAGGCGTTAAATCTACGGGTTTATTTAGTAATATGTTAAAGCGTGGACGAAGAACGATTAGGGAATCAGCCTTTCATCGAGAATCGCAACCATAACAGCACTGATGAATATATTTAAGGAAATTTCATGGTGAATTCGTACATTTGCAACAAGTGAAATAAATAAATTGTTGGTGGTATACACTGTAAATATATTATAATCGCTGTGTGCGTTATTTATATTAATTTTAACATTAAAAGCTTTTGCGGATGTATACGATACCCGCAACTACACCATATAATGTACCGACTGATTCAGAAAGTGATTCTGCTAAGCTTGTCTTTCCGTCTGTCTATGTATATTTGAGTTTTTTTTGTCAAGAAAAAAGGGGAGGAGCTGTTTTTGTTTTTCTTTGGAGAAAGAATGGAAAAAACATTTTTTTTTGGCAACGGAATTTGAGTTTTTTTGGAGAAAATGTGGGCAATGCCTTTGAACAGGATTTTAACGAAGAAAATAATGGAAAATGTGGAATGTGAGAACGTAGACTATAGAGTGCAGGAGTCATCGATCGCTAGGTTGCGACCATAAAAAGTGAAAGAAACCTTTGAGGATAATTATCGCAAACACATGTTTTAAAATCAGGAAAAAAATTGGAACAATGACAGAAACTTATTTCAGCAAAAGAAAAGGAAATGGAGAAAAAACACTTCAAAAATTCTGTGAAAAGAACGATATTGGTTTGGCGGCGACCCATTTCCGTACTCCTTCAGCGTTTCGAAACCGCATTCCAGCCAAGCCGTGATTGCTGGTCTTTTTTACAACAATACATCTTTCAATTTGATCAGTCGACATCAGTAGATATCTGCAGTAACAGTGTCATTCGATTTTAGCATCTCGTCATGCACTACATCTTGCTGACCCCACCATATGCGCAAAAAAACTTTATGGCCATGAACCATTCACTTCGGTCTCGTTGTGGATGGTTTTGCTGGACTAACCCATGACTTTTTTCGCTTAGGATTGCTGTAGCAGATGCGATTTCACAATTCCAAAGATATCACATGACAATCTAAAATCAGGATTGCAAGTTCGTAACGTTGACAGGAATAACCACGAGATTTTGAAATATAAGAAATTTACTATTATTTTCGCTTTATGTTCTTCAACATTCGTTGGTAGGTCTTAAACTGAATATTAAATGTTGAAATTATTATTCATCGAGTTTCTTGACTAAGAGAATTTGATTCATAAGCAAATTGCGCTGGAAAGGTTTGTAATAACATTTAAAAGACTCGTATGTGAAAGTACAAAGAAGAGTTGCATTTTAGAAATAAAATTTGATTACTACTTTTCATCGGCAACCCGAATTTCTTGGGATAATTTTTAAGAGTTTTCAAAAGAAATTTAATAACTTCCTGCCGATTCTGTGAGTATTTATAAGAATCTCTTGAGAAATCTACTTTATTATGGTTGACAAAGGGCGAAGACGGTGGAAGGGATTTGAAAGCGGGAAGTTTTCTGAATTTAAAAAAATAAAAAAGGAGAAATCATGACAATGTTAGAATCAAACTCCAAGATCTCTTTTATTCAAATATGACTAGTTAGCTGTTATAAACCAAGTCAATTCAAAAAGTGAGGGGACGGATACTATGGAAGACAGTTTCCCGACTATAGAAGATACATTTTTAAACAAGCATGCCTTCAGCTTATAATCATGTATGCTTTGAGACCAAAATAGCGGACGAGTTCTCCAATGGAGGGAAATTCTCATAGTAGGAGTTGCCACCCAGACAATCCAACTAGTTTGAGGAAAATTTCTCTTTCACTTCTTTATAGGAAAGATTTTTATCGGCCATAATCTTGATGATATTTAATTTTCGCTGCCTGTTCGGGCAGCACTTGTTTAGAGCGTTCACAGTTTTCGCGCTTGGGAGACTCCCCGCAGTTCACACACCCGTCTTTCTTGGCTTCACAGAACTTTGACGCATGCTCATATCTACTGCATTTAAACGATTGCTTTAAGTTGGGTAAGAAGTACTCCACGGGTAGATTGCAAAAATTGAATTTGATCGCTTTGAAGAAGGTCTTCCTTTTAAAACCCATTTTAATACTCTTCAAATAATAAATTCGTCCGCTTTAAAAATTACTCCAAAAGGATCTTAGTTTAGAGAAATGCTAATAAAATAGCAATATATTGCTTGGTTTAGAAAAAAGTAAATAAAAGGGCAGTCCTCGCTTTCTATGGTAAACTAAAGCAACAAACAAAAAAGATTGGCAGATATTTTATTGCTGTTTTTTTACATATTTAATACAATGAAATGTGTGCTATATATGTTTTTTAATTTAAATTTACAATCAATATAAAACATTAAACTTTTTAAACTTGAAATATACTGCTTACATGAAAATAACGGTTTTCCTTTAGTTTTATTTGTTTATTTTCTAAAACGCTCTTCGATATAAGAGTTTCCTTGTTTTATTCTTAGAGATATATTATATAGTTGATGAGGCTACGATGCTCTACCCATATGCCCATCAATCCTCATTGGACAAACACATCAGTTGAAGCACGAATAACCGCAATATTCAATTGCACATTAAAAAATTGCTAAGAAAAATTTTTTTCGATAGCCTTTACACGAGGAGTGGATATAAAATTTGGCACATTTATTTATCAGCAAAAAGCGAAGCACAGGAGTGCATCCATAATCAACAAACAATTCTTCTTCATCTATACATGTTTAAGGGAGCGAACATGCAAGTCTCCTCTCCTTAAGGAGTAAGTATATAAGATTTTCATTTGTTATATTTACGAGCCTAATGAAAACGTAAAATAAAATTTGAGGTGCTTGCATGTTAAGGGCAAACGGGTCTATCAATATCCTTTCAATTATCACATTCTTTCAAAAGATTACCAGCGTCAAACATTTGGGCGGCGATATGCACATAGGGTGAATCTTTACCTGACAGGCACTCAATAGCGTTGGCGACTAATTTGATGATACTACAGGGGGTGATTTCTAGCTCTTGTAAAGTTGTTGTTACAACGTTTTTCTCCGATATTGTTTGCTGCTCAAAATGAAAAGAAAAAAGTTATCAGAAATCGTGAAAACTATTTTTGACATTTTGCTTTCGATTGCTCGATCGATGATTAGAAGCGTGTCCATAGAGTAAGTAAGAATAAAGTCAAAAAGACTTACAAGATGTTCTAGATACTGTAATAATTGTTGACCAACGGAAGCTACTGTGAGGAATCTCTTCTGGGAGAAATTGGTGTATAGATTTAAACGATGTCCCGCAATTTCTAACAACAAACGCCCCATGTGCTCGTCTTTAGGTATATCATTCAGCAAAGGTTCAGCATTCCCATCATAGCCATGACTGTACAAATCAGCAATCTAACGGCGTATGGCATGGAAACAGAAATCTTAAATATATTACTTCTTCTTCTTCGAAAATTGGAATTTACCTGACGTCTTCGTAATGGTAAGTGATCTACGCACCAACTTTTTCCCAAGGTATAGATTTTCTCCATGTATTCAGCATGTTCGAGAATGAAAACTTCTAGGAAATCTTCACGTATTAAATCCATCGACGCTGTTATAACTTTACATAAAAAATCAGTTCTTAGCGATTGCAGAGCCGGGTCGGGTGCAGGTAATATAAAAGACAACTCCTTATTAATATCCATAAAGAACGCCTTATTGCTCATTGCGTCGAAAAGCGTTGTTAAGGGTTTTGAAAATTTCAGTTGAAAGTTAACAATAAAATGTAAAACAGCACACAGTTCAAAATGCAATTTTAGTAGATTATTTACAGCGTGGTGTTGTTGCATAGCTAAATATGGTAAAGCTAAAGGTCCTTCAATCAAAGATTCTTCAAAGTGTAACTCTCTTTTTTCGTAATTTACAGATTCTTTCAAATGTTTTATGAAATCGAGGCAGTGTTCCAGAAATTCGGGCAACGATGAAGCGTTCATGTCAATGTTCTGTTGACACAATTTATTTTTTGGCAGACGACCAACTTTTTCTATTAATTTTGTCGCAGATTGTAGCGGAAATTTTATGGTCGCCTGCCACAACATACAACCAATGCCATGCTTTAACGCATAATCGTCAGGTTTAAATTGCTCTAAGCAAATTAATGCTGCTTTGAAATGCTGAAGACTATTTAAATTTTTACTCCAATAAATCATATAATGCCATGACATTAAACTCAAGAGTACACCAGATTGTAGACTAAAGGGGAAATGTTTACGAAGTAAAGCTAATTTCGTTAGCACTGCGTCTCGTTTTATATCCGTAATATTAGGTTCTTCTTTTTGCAGCGGGATTTGTTCAACGTCTTTGTTGCTACTTTTTTCACAGGTTTTAGTAAAACTTTCATTTGCTGTAAGCGATTTCTCGAATTCCACAATTTCCGATGGATGTATACGCGTACTAATAAGCCATTGAGCAGTTAAATCCGTAACGATACCTTTCCCCCCATTCACAACGAATTTCAAACTGCAATTTGGAGGATCATAAGCAATTTCAGGCATTGTAGGTTCTAAGCATAATATCCGACACCTAAGTTATAAAAATGAAAAAAAAGAGAGAGAAATTACGATAGGCTTAAACCGAATATTTTCCAAATCATCACTAGTAATGTTCAAATATATAATAATGAGGACACTTTTAACGACAGATAAAAGGCACCAAGTTAAAACATTAAAACATTATAGTCAAGCAAGACCGATCACTAACTGGCCCACGACAATTCGCTTAGTATAATTTTTTTTTTCTTTTTGTAGATAAATGGTAAATGGGCAAAGCCTGTAAAGAAGGACCTATATGTCCCGTAACGTTATGAGCATTTATCACGCAATCTTCTTAAGGCTTCAGGATGTCAAAACAAAAAAGATTATGATAGTTCACAAAAAAGATGTCGATCACGTGATGATTGAAAGTGATGTAATGATGATGCAGAGATGGTTATCTCTTACGATGGGATACAATTCCAAAGATGATGACCAAAAATGATTTAATGACGATGAAAGATTGATTAACTCCCTCGATTGAATGATGTATGTGTTGTAATGGCCAAAACAGCATCGTCCATTCTTTGAGCTTAGACCAGAAGACTAATCTCAAACTATGGCTATATACACGCTTTGGATTTATGGAGATATGAAAACCGTTAAACATATGATTAAGCGGGACAAAAATTAGCATACCCTTATTATACTAAAAAAGAAAGAATTCAGTAGATTTAATGAAGGCATTTAGCTGCTTAAGATGAGGTATATTGCGAACACGAAAAATTTCGTATAGATACTAAAAAATCCATAAGAAAATCTAGTGTTATCGAGTATGCTGTAAGGGAAAACGAGATGCCTAACTGACTGTTTTGTGTGGCGTATGTCACATATATCAGATGATACCCGTCTAACAGCAATCTTTAAGTAAATTTTGTCAGATGTATGTTTGCACAATAATGCAAGGGTAAAGGTCGTGAAAGGGTGAATTTTATAAAAAAGTTTCGTTTTATTTAGGTAAATCCAGATACTTGCCTTTCCAGTCTTGCATTACATAATTACGAATAAGATGGAAGGAGTCTTTGAGAGGATATTTGAAAAGCCGAGCTTCACGAGCGTAAAGATCAGCATTTTTATTTAAATGAAAGCCAAAGTGGGCTGGAATCCAGACCAGATGACACATCTAAATATGGATTTCAATTACATAGAATTGCGCGGATCTTTTTTTTTTTTAATAGTGGCAGGGCCGATCTATTGTCAGAAAAACAGAAAAATTTCTTGTTACCAGTTGATTTGGATGAACAGTCCGTCTGATGGCCAGAAGTTCAATAAAGGTTGACGAAAGCTGTTGCAGAATTTCGAATTTTCCAAGTAGTTCCAGTAGATACTTAAGCGACGCGAAACCTGATCTTTATAAACCAACCGAGCCGTCTTTAGCATAAATAAATTTGGAAATCATTACTTGCAAAAAACGAAGTTGTTTCCGACATGCGGATTCAAGCCCGACTACAGCTGCAAAAGGAATAAAACCTCTTGTAAATACACTCTGTGTCAAATTGAGATACTGTTGACTTTATCAAAACTACGATGAAACTTTAAATAACAACTTGTGTGGCGGTCCAATGATTTTAACTTTTAGAATTTCTTTAGCAGTCAGAAGCAGAGCCATCTCAGTGACAATTAATTCATCAGAAATAACTCTCAGGAAGGGAATAAGTGTGGGGGGAATAAGTCCCGCAGATGGTCTTACCTGATTCTTTTGAAACGACTGTATTTTATCATAATTTTGGAAACATTCGAAAGGTTACAAGTGATGAACAGGGAAAATTCTATTTTTAAGCGAATAAATGATTTATAAATCGTGAGTGCTTTTCTTATGGCGAAACCTGACCAAAGTTAAGCCACCATATTGACTATGTTAGTCCGAGACTGACGGTCGTTAAGACAATCGGAAAAGTGTCCTTGGACTGCTAGATTACCATTAATGATCCTGTAATTGTTCTTGGTGTAGCAAACAGTTAATGCACAATCACACATAAATAGTGTGCAGTACGCGGGGTTGTACACTAAAGGGAGAGGACATAACAGTGTTTAGTAGCGTTAGCGGATGAACTACAAACAGTTCAAACATATACACATATAAATACCATATTTCGAAAATATTTCCCTCCAGTGGATATTGAGCTATGAGTAATATTCAATTTGGCAACTTACTCTATGATAGCGCCAAGTATGGCTATATCCTCTAATTTTGCTATTAATAAAGCCCATTGAGCTTCATCGTGTGAGATCTGTTCCCAGTTTTCCTCTTCCTCGTGTTGTGAGCCCTCATCACAAGATCCCTTTAATAAAATTAAAAACATTGTAAATAATTTTCCTATTTCAACCTTTGGCGATATACCTCTTTGTAGTCTTGGCGTAAATCTTTAGCTACAGTTTTACATACTATAGCGACAAGAAGACCAATAGATTTTGAGCTTTGGAGCAATAATTCTCGTACTTTCTGCCACCACGGCGATATAGCATTGTAAGCGTAATCATTAACTACATCTCCGGCTACCTCACATATTGCACGTACTGTGGCTCCCAGACGCGACATGTCCTCAATAATTTGGTCTCTAAAACAAACATACTTTTTAAATTTTGTTGCTTTTGAATCTTATCAACGTCGGCTTACGTGTTTTCATATAAAAAAGGTTTTTCCAACCAATACTGGAGAACTAATACCAGCAAATCTTGACATGGTATCGTCGACTTTCCTGCTGCCTCCTTGAAATTTTCAACAGAAAAGCCTTGATCGAAAAAGGCACTAAACAATTTACCACTAATATCACCATAATTACAGCTTTTCTCCTGTCGCAATGGCACATAATTTTTACAATTGACTTGAAAAATAGATGTGAAATCAAAGAAATCACCAAGTTCATCACATTCTAAATCAAATGTAACTGAACGACCCGTTGACTGCATCTCGGAAAGCGGTGAAAGTTTATTGCTTACTAAAACATCGCTTAGATGGAGGAGCAATTGTTGTATAATTACCAAATAATTATCGGAAAATTGCAGCAATTCCACTTGTTCTGATTTAACGGATCTTTTTATGCTTAAGTAGAAATCGCAAAGTCTCCGGTAATTTTGAACTGTAATATAGAAGTCTTGAAAGCTTTCAAGATCGGTGATATCTTTGGGATTATTAATTTGTTTCGCTAGAGTTGCGGTAAAGGCATTTGTGAATATTTGAAATGTGGAGGCACGCAATTGTTTGCTTTTTAACAATGTTTCCAAACACTGTTGTCTGACTTCTACCGTCTGAAATTCGGCTGCAAAACATTCCAATTCTTCGACACTTAAATTGAAAGGCTCAGTGGAACGAAGCATATTTTTCAAACGTCTCAACAAATGAATATCGCGTGATGTGGCAGAATTCGTAGCACTCAGAGCATAATGAAACGGTATTTGTATTTCTTTGACGCAGCCATCATTAGGGTCTAGGAATAAGCAGGAATAATTATGGGCACGAGTTTTCTTAACATCTTTGCTGAGGCCTGAAAGACAACTTGTTGAATAGAGTGGACGTTGCCATTACGCTTTAAACATTACTCACCTATCAAACCGTGTGTGTTGTAGATTAGTTGACCATTTTTACTGACTGTGAACGCTGAAACTTTAGGACCATACTGTAAAGGCCAAATTTCCAAGCATCCCAATCGGGGAGCGTATATAACCAGAAACATTGCTTTTCTACGTGAGGTTTGTATATTTTTCAGAGTCTTTTCTTTGACTACAATAAAGCCGCACTGTGCTTCTCGATATCCTTTCCATACTCTTAAAATGATTGATTTCTGGCAATCCACGAGCATAACTCGCTCTAAATTGTCGACTATTGCCGCTAAACGGCCATTTGGTGCAATGGCAATGCTATAAGCGTCTCTTTTGTCGTCGAAAAATTGAAATTTTGAACGCATTTGTATATCTTTGGCTGCCGTTGTAGACGCTTGATTTTCAGCTTCAAAAGCGGTTGTAGGGGAGCGTCCAAAAATATTCCCGAAAATATTGCGATAAGCTACGCCTATCACATCTTTCGCTACTTCACCTAAAGAAATAATTTTATAGCCTTCTTCGGCACTGTAAAAGCCAAGGTAAGGTGCATTTCCCACGCCAAGAACTGTAGAGCTTTGTGCGGGATTCTCGGTAATGCGTGTATAATAACCACTGTTCAAGCATTGGTCTATGCAGTGATCAAAGATTTTGGGTGCATAAAAAGCAGAGATAGCGGCATCGTTTATCATCGTACGATGTTCAAGGGGAAAATGCAATTTTTGGTATGTAAGAAGATCAGCAATTTTTACTGCCGCCTCAGCGTTAACCGAAGAGAAGTTGTTATGTCTCATCGTACGATTTAAATTGTAACGTAAATTATTTAGATGTGGTACAAAATCCAAGCCCTTCATGAAACATAAGCAACCTTCATAAGTAAAGTAAACAAATGGTTCGGCTTCAGATCCACGGGGAGGACTGTAGGCCTTCAGATTGAGAACTGGACCTTCATGGAAACTGCGTAAATACAAACTTGACGCTAATAAACAATAAATGCTCCATTGATAATGGTTTACCTTTGTGAAAAGATTTTAATACCACCATCTGTGTAGAAGACTATTTTTCCTGAACTTAATCCAAAAACTATGCAAGTCCATTCAGCTCCAGAACTAACGTTGCTTCCAAACATGGGCAGGCACAGAACCGAGGTTATTATTTCATTGGGATCGTCTAACTCCCCACACCACCCTAATGCGATACGTTTGCCGTGTTTTAAAATAGCTGCATGTAGCTAAATAAAGGTAAATTCGAACTTACCTAACGAATAGGTGACCACCGGCGATTTGTCGTTCCAACAAGAATTTAACAATGCAATTTTTTCACCTTGAGCCAAAGCGATTAATTCTCCCAGTGGGGAAATCGAGCAATTAACAGCATTTAGCCAATTTTCATCTAAAGCAACAAGAGTAAGAATAGTACAAATTTAACACGAATTGTTAATAAATACATATATACCGTGACCAAGACCAAAGTATTCTTGCACTTTACGAAAATTTGTTATATTTCCGAAAATTTTTACTTCACAAGCCATTGTGGTCGCATGGACTTCTGTACAAATTTTAGGTACACATATATAAACAACTTTTACTCGATATAACAATCTCTATAAAGATATGTAAATAAAATGAAATTTATAAATATATTTCTTCTATTTTTATAATGCATATAAGTTGAAGAAGAAGGTAAAAACAAATTGTCAGCTTGCATTTCTGTTGTTTACATACATATTTACATTAGGTTGCCATGCTCTGTTAACGGTTCTGCTTATGCGTTATCGATTTCCTTTCAAAAACCCTATGAGGAATAGAAGAAGAATATTTCCGCTCAACATTGAGAGAAAAAGATTGCGCTTACTTAATAATAAAAAAAAAGAATGAACCGAAATTAGAGGTACATGTTCGGCGCCTTTAAAGCTAGGTATGCCAAGAAAAAACCAACAAAAGGAGGAAATCCTACACATTGAGAAACTTTAGGAAATATATAAAAACTTTAATTAATATAACTCTAAATTTATTTACAAATTTATCTGGAGTAAATGAAGAAATGAGAAGGCTACCACCGTGAAGCCGAGTTACAAACCGAGCCGGGTCATATCTACACTAATTCGTCTTTGTCGAATTCTTTATCCGAAGTCTATATAGAGTGCGACAAAAACGTCACTGATATAATAAATCTCACGCAATGTGCTCACTCTCTCTTGATAGTAGATTCTCATGATCGGCACAAAGTATTTTAGGAAACTTGATTTCGGATAAAAGTATTTTTTCTCTTTTGCATGTTCTGAAAAATCTGCGTTTTATGAATTAAATGAAGCAAAAACTTTGTTTAGACAATCCGTGAAAAAAATAATATATATTACCTATCACAAAGTCACTTAACTCATCAAATTGTTAAGACCATTATTACGTTTTTGTAGAATATTTATCAATTATATTATAAATATATTTATTTAGCTTTTAAAATAGATTTATAAATATATTTTTAACTTTTTTACTTTAAGCGTCTTATCCTTAATTTTCTAATATACGACAAAAATCAAAATTGATTTCACTTTTATTTTATTTGTGAGTTTTTAAACGAAATTGTGGAATATGCAATTATTTGTTGTTGCATTTTATGAGTTAGGAATAAGATACCCACTTTCTTGCTTTCAAAAACAAAGGTGCTTCGATATAACGCTACGTTGCTGGTGTTTTGAATACTTTCAACGTTTCTGTCAAATCTGAAGCTGATAGTTTTCATCTTTGTAGAGAGAAGAATGCTTACAGCGGACATTATACAGACGAATAAACTGGCAAACAGACAGATGGACATGCTTAAATCAAATCAGAATTTAATACTTATCCAGAGTGTATATACCTCGTAGCATCTCTAAAGTGTGCTTCAAAGTGTTTCGGAGGGAAAATATAATAATATGTAAATTGAAAAAAATATTTGCATTTATTATTATGGAACAATATTCTTCATCTCGTGTTTTTCGTTCGAAAAAGAGTCACAGCACGATTTATATAATACACGTAGCGATTGATAGAATATTTATATCTTTCCCATCTAAAGCAGATCAAAAATAATGAAAAGATAATTGCACTGCTTTGTATTTCATTTAAATATATTTTAATAGATTCCACTACAAGCAAATAAATGATCGAAAGTCTTAAAAACTAATATAAATAATAAAAATAAATATAAATATAATAAAAATAAGAACAAATATTATTCTACGATAACTTTGGTATTTTTCCACATATATAATAAAAATAAAAATTTTCAACTTTGATAACAATTAACCCACGCTATCATTCTTTGTTGGACTAGAATTTTATTTTACGCTTACTAAGTGTAAGTGGTGGCGAAAAGAATAGGTTCAAAGAAAACATCTACCTTAGTATTTTTATTATACAAGTTTAAAATCTATGTTTGCGAAGAAAGAATTACTTTTAACAGAACCAATGAATTTTATAATAAACATGTAAAAACATTCCAGTGGGACAAGGCCCTCCATTGAATACCTGGCATCACCTTGCTTCGGTTACGTGCATTAACTTTGCTTAGCGCAGTTATTCATTTAACGAATTTCTAAAATAAAGTGTTATGTGTAAAGTTGTCGAAAAACTCGACCTTGAGTCAATACGTCGATACGCAAAATTTCATCCAAACATTTAAAAAATTGCTGCTTGTAGGTTGAACGCCAAGCTTAGATGGATTCTGAAAGTGATTCCGCCTCGATCGGTGTTGCATACTTAACATATCCTTGCAACATAAGTGGTGTAGGGTATGAAAAGGAAGGTCGGACCTATACACGTCGCAGCAACAATTGTTACTAATTAATTCACATGGTTGACATGTTTTCCATACTTAAATCAATTTCTGCCGTGTTCGTTTTAATCCAGCTGGCGTCTTGAAAAAACTAAATTCACAATCTACTCAAATATTAATTTAATGATTTCATAATCATGTTATGCTTAGCACAATCAGTACAATCGATATTTCACATCTTTACGTCTCATCAAGCTTTTGATTCGCCAGAAACTATCATACAGTGTCAATATCAATGCGGCCACCTCTATGTCTCTTACTCGTTACTCATTTCTTTCTGACCGCTATCATGCTACGCGTAAAGTGTGTTTATCCTGACTGATAGATTAGATTAAAAATTGGATTAAAGAAAGAGTATTGTGGGTAAAAGACTACGGACAGACAACCATAAATGAAAAAATTTTTACCTGTATCGCTTATATATAATAAATATAATGATATTAAGTAATATATTCTTCATGCAAACGAAATAATATTCTTTGCAATATATCCAATGAATGAAAACCAAATAAAAGCTCATGAAAATAGTTTTTTACACTGCAAATGTCTCGCTTTCCTTCATTGCAATAGTTAAGTTGATATCTACTATTATTATTGTTATTATAAATTTAGCTAGAGAATCAATTCTAAGACTTAAGTCTTAAAAGCACTAGAATGTAAGGCTTTCGATTTTATTAAAAATCCTACCGCACTTCAGATTTGCACCCACGATCATTGACTTCCGACTCGAGACCTACTCGGGGCCTACTCGAGGCCTACTCGGCGGATGATATCTACTATAATTATAGAGTTTGCATACTGACTGAATATTTGCCTACAGCAATAAAACTGAGTTTCGCAAGTCCATTATCTTATATCTGTAGTAAGCGAAAAATCAAAAGCGTTGGACTGAAAGGGGAGAGGAAGAAAGCGGATTTCTCTGTCGCGAATATTATGCCGTGAGTTCCTGTGAATACGTAAGGAAAAATTTTTCTTCATAGGCTTCAAAAAGGAGCAACAATAAGGGGCAAGTAGTTCACGACTTTATTGCAGAGTTTGAGTGATGAAAGCTTGTTTGCTTATGTACTTTTTCTTCGAAAGTCGGTAAAAACGCCCGATGATAAAAGATTTACCAATAACGGTGCTCTACGTCCTCACCATAAACAGGTTATCGAATCTATTGAACGTGGATATGGTGGAAAGGCGTTCAAGCTAAAAAGCGACTGTGTTGAAAAGTAAAAACTTTTTTTTAGACCGAAGGTTCGATCACACACCAATGTGTTCTTTCGTACACACATATACTATTGGAATAAAGTAAACATATTTCGGTCACCTTTTCAATGATTCTTTATTTTTTTATATTTGAATCTTACATAAAATTATAAAAAAAATTAATCTTCAAAGCTATCGTATATCAAGTACAGCTAGACTAAGTGCATCTTAATGCTCGTTGCTTTTATAGATCCGATCCCAAACCCCCACCAATGAAATCTTTTAACAACAGGGCGCATTTTATTGGCAAAATACGGCACCAATTGTTGATATAAAAAAGACTACTCGGGATGGTGATTTCAGTGATGTTGGCGCGATGACCTTCGACGATGTGTTTAGCAACTACTTTTGGGTCTAATAAACCCAATATCGAAGGAAATTTTATTATCGGCTTCTTGCAGAGTCCAGTATTAGTCATATACGGATAGATAATGGAACCCGTAATCTGCAAAATTATAATAAAAAGATTAGTTTCGAATATACTTAGAGATTATGGACAGTACTTACATGTTCATTATAAGGCCCTGTTCGCATTTCCTCATGTAACGCTTCCATAAGACCACGAACAGCGAACTTAGAGGCGCAATAAGGTACGACGTTTGCATTTCCCACCAGACCAGCAATAGAGCTCATGGCTATAATGTGGCCACGATTTTGTTGTTTCATATGTGGTAAGAAAGCTTGTAAAGTCCAAAATTGGGAAAAAACATTTATTTCGAAAACCTGCCTAATTTCATCTGCAGTCTGTTGTTCGAAAGGATGGGTTGGCATAATTCCTACATTATTCACCAGCACAGATACTAAACCAATTTCGTCTTTGATTCGATCAGCTAACTTTAAAACAGCGTTACGGTCAGTAACATCACAGCTGTAATGAATGAATTCAAAGTTTGGTAACAAATTTGAATAAAATCATATAAAACGTTAGTTGACATACGTGTAGCTGTACACAGAGCCCGCGTTTTTCAGACGTTTGGCTTTCTTAACTGTTTCATCATTATTTTTCTCATTAATATCGATACATATTACAGTACTGCCAAGAGCGGCATAGTGCAGGGCCAATTCTCTACCAATACCATGACCAGTTCCTGTAATCTGAAAATAACAAAAGTATATTTGTCGAGAGCAATTTCGCAGGGAAAAGGCAGCCACGGAGTCACACTGTCTGATGATAGCTTTTATTGACTTACCAACACAATTTCATTGCTAACGTCTTTAAGCTTTCTAGGCATAAATAGTTGTACTAAAGCGAAACATAATTCCAAAATGATTCGTATCAGAACAATAAGAAATTCCAATGTATGTTGTACTATGTTAAAAATACGCTTTGCAACTGCATTATCGCTGAAATAAGTTATTCAAATTACAGGAGTTGTAAAGTAAAGCTCGATCCGCGGCCTTGTCAGTATATTTGTAAGAAAAATATATGGTAAAAAAATATATGTTAAGCAAAGAAATTATATTCGGCCACAGCCGAATTTTTTATACCCACCACCGTTATTCAGTTTAGAATTAACACATATGTGGCTACATAATCTATCTTCTGTCCTGTTTATCTTGCTATAATAATAAACAAAAAACATCAAAAAAGTGAAACAAATCACATATAATTTTCTGCATGGACGACCCATAGAACATAGAAAATGCAAATTTTTACCGTTATTTTGTAGTTCATAACTGATCAACAAAAAACAAAGTTGGTTTTACTTTTGAAAGTAGAGGTGATCTCAGATTACTTTATACTGCGGTTGTGTTCTTTGACCGACTCAATATCAACTTGCGTGCAAGAATTTTCGATGTTTCTGTAGAATTTAAAGCCTATACCTTAATTTTTGCGACCAAGAGAGTGTTTAATAGAGATTTGACACAAGCAGGCAGGCAGAATGATAGATAGACGGACTTGCTTAAGTCGATTTAGAGTTTGGTGCTGATCAAAATTTTGACTAAATGAATATAGCCCTCCTCCATCCATGATGGATACGCCGAGTAAAAATATTATTTTCGAGGAAACCTGATATCCTACATCATATCATGTAATTCAATTCTTTATTCATTTGTTGTGGTGGAATAACTGAATGATAAGCTTTTTCCATGGGAAGCATTATATGAGAAATAGCCCAAAAGGTGAGACGAGTTGATCCAAATTTATTTTCTTGTCAGAGGTCTTGTTATTCTTTATCTGTTATAGTTATAACGTGCTAAAAATTAGACTTTGTTGGCTCACTTTTTATAATGACCATTATATGGAGTGCGGCCCAAATTGACCAATTACTATTTCGTACACTTTTATGTGGGTGTATGTTATATGCACCGTTTGAGACGAGATTTTCACTTTTTGACGAAAAGAGCTAATGATTTTTACGGCCACTTCCTGTATAACGCCTTACTATATATACGTCATATGAAGAAAAAATGCAATTTTCAAAATTTGTCAATCATAATCACTGAATAATTATATCTTGGCGTAATAAGTTGACGGACAAAATAGAGATTGGAAGAGCAACGTTGCTTGAACACTCTCGCCAATAATCGATGTTATGAAAAATACGTGTTTAAGCGGTAAGATGGTTTACCTTTTAATATTTCATAGTGAAAACCCGTTCATAATAGCAATTTGGCATAAAAATTAACTGCATCAAATTTGGAATACTTAGGTCTATCCTTTGCACTCCGCTACGTATAAGCGATCTTATGAAAAGTAAGTTTTTGTTTGCCAACAAACTCTTTACATCTTACTGGGTTATGTGTTAGGTACTGATGGCAATAACCAACTAAGGCAGCTTAGACATAAATTAGGTTGAGCGTAAGGGTACATATTAGTAAAAACTGTAGTGAGTGAAATAAATTGACTCACAGAAAGATTACAAACTAAGCAATTTTATTGCAAAGTCAAGTTACAAGCAAAGTTACTCAATATTTTGAATACATTTCTGTTTACATATGCAATTCTAGCTCATCGCTTTATTTGGTTCACGAGAATATTTTTTTTTATTATACGGTGCCCGCCTTTGAGCAAAACCAGCAATCAAAGCATATCGATTGTTGCGTTTTCAATAATTTTTCTTTAACTTTTAAAACAAGCTTTCGAAAAATAGATTTTTGCTTTGTTGTCTTCTTCTTTTTATTAATTTGTTTGTGAAAAAGTCTGAACTTGTTTAAGTCCTCCCGGTTCGTTTCACAGCCAGACCAGTAAAATACTTTTCTTCAGCTTTCATCAACTTTGCGTTGAATGGTCAATCAAAATATTATTTTTTTTTAATTTGACCATTCACTCAATGGACGCGTAGCCGCGTCTGATCGATGGCGGTCAGAAAGACGTGTGAAAAGAGAATGAGTTAGTAGAGTAGTCATAGCCTAAGTAAGTGTTATGACGATTAAGATTTGAATCCACGAACACTGGTTTGGTAGTTGCTTTGATAAATAAGGATAACTGCACAAATAGCACTTTCTTTGGTCCTTGCACTGCTGGCGAGAGTATGTTACGGTGATGCAAAATTTTTGTCGAGACTTTTAATAAAACCTGGTTAGTACAAGGGTACTTGTGCGCTCAACAGTATAGTGGGACGCGGCCCGCCATTAAATACCTTACACGACTTCGTTTAATACAGTTACTCACATAACGACTTTTCAAAATAAAGCTTTATATGGGGAGTGGGCGAAAAAGTAGTCCGATTCGAACCATTTAATTATTTATTAATAGCTTGTGTCCTTGAGTCAAAACATGCCGGTGTGCCAAATTTCATCAGAAAACAAGACAGAGAGAAAGGTGGACGGACTAACAAATCCAGATGAATGCAAAAAGTGTTTCCGTATCGATGGGTAAAGCTGGGTTTGTATAAAGCCCTTTTGGATATTGCAAACCCGCACAAACTTAATTTATCCTTAGATTATAAGTGGAGGAGGGTATAGTGAAAATATCAAACCAACTCGAATGCATGTAAAATACAGCATGTAAAATATAGCTCCTAATACTGCCTTTCGGAAAATACAATTGTAGCGTTAAATATCGGGTCATAAGTATTCGATTCCTAGGAATATTATCATTAGCTATCTTTTCATGAAAAGAGATCACGCCAGTTCGCATTATAGGATTGGATATTTTTGGAATATTCAAAACTTATAATGACGGTCCAATGTGCCGCACTATTGCTGAAAAAGTCATATTATTAAAAGCGAAGGACAACGGACGTTGGTTTTAATGACGAACTTCGCGATTGAGTTTTCTTCCAAATGAGTCAGAGGATTGAACATACTTAGCATGCCTAGCAAATTCCTTTGCAAAATTTTGAATCATCTGCTTGTAATTTGACATACTGTAGCGTTCTAGGCCAGAATATAATATCATTCTAAAATAATTTCTAAACGAACTGTTTTGATTCGAATCGGGCATGCCCTAGAAGGGAATGGTTTCTTCCTTTTTTTTTCACCCACCGCCGAAAGATGCCGCTGGTACATCCACCAGCGAAGGCTAAGAGTATACTCACTTTGTTCGCAACAATAAGAAGGAAGCTTCAGAGACCCTATAATATGTATATATTCCTGATCACTATTAAATTCTGAATCAGTAAGCATGTCCATTTGTGAACATAATGGCGGGTATGAAAGGTTCGTCCCGAGGTGATTACAATTTTCTTATTTGTTGAAATTTTCTTTTTTCGTTTATTCAAGCTTGTTGATGCTGCGGAATTTGTCCGTTTGATGTTTTCAGTTAAAGTTTATCTTTCTACCTCAAGTTTTGCGATGCGAAATAAAAGCTAAAGCTTGGCTAAAATATATTCTTTCGGCAGTATCACATAATCTGGCTATCCTTGCCCAATATGTCAGACTAAACGTCATCTGGAGCGAGAAAAATCTCTCAACACTTTTTCCCGGAGCTATATTGCAATGCTTGTAAAGTATAATAACAATAAGTCAAGTAAAAAAATTGAGCAAAATAGTTATAAGGCATATTTTTTGATATCCGTAGGCTAATTACTAAATTACTGCATTTGCACTCTCCGCCCCTTGCGATAATAAAGCAACAATGTCAAAAATAATAGTAAGTCAAACCGAATTTGCGTGAAATACTTTGGGCTCGTTAATGTAAACTTGGCCATTAGTAGGTGCGCTCATACATGGGAAATAACGCCAATTTCTTGTTACTAACGGAATGGAGAAATTGATATACATCTGCTCTTCGATATTTCGTATGAAAGAAGACATTGATTGACATGAAAGGAATTTATTTAAATAGCTGTACTTATTAAAAGGCTTGTAGATAGTAATAAGTTGAATTTCTTTTTTTCTTTTGAAAATAAAGTAGAAAAGCTTACTGGACGCCCTTTGCTAGAAGGATCATCAAATTTTGTTGTCTTGTTGATGTTTTGTTTCTTATGGTATGGTATGGACAACAAGTTTCCAAGTGACTATAATATTAATTTATAGTCGATGACAAGAATGCTTAAATCAGAATCAATGCCAGCAATTTTTATAGACTTCGAAGCAAGTAAGAATATTTTTTGTCGTTAAACCTAAGCGCCTAAGCGTCTAAGCAAAAATAATTTTTATTCTTATTCCACCCAAGTATCGGAGCATAAAGTAATAATTGTTCCGCCTAAATACCTAAGAGAGACATAATTTTCGTTCCGGTTCGATATGCCATGAACTTTCTTAACAACCATGTTGAGACCTGCGGGATTATGGCGTGGAAGAAGAAAACTTTTTTTTTTTTCTCCTTCAATCTCGTGTACCTATCAAATCAGCAAAAATCGTAAGTTTTTGCTGATTTTCCCGCTCAAATTTTAGAAACACGTTGTGGAGTTCAAATTTCCAAGCTTTCTATTCGGAGGGTATACGAAGGGTGTGTTAATGGATTACCTTCGTTTGTTGACGAAATTCAATTTTATTTAAAACAACTTGTTGTTGTAAAGCTTAATAATCGAAATATACACAATCATTGTGCATGCCCTTTTGCCTTTTGTGCGATAGCATGCGTATGTCCTCGTGGTTGAAAGTTTGCGGCTCGGATGTAGCATAGTCATCGACTCATTTTCGTACATCTTTAAGCTCGCAGAGCTACTTATCTACTAAATGTGACTGCATCGATCCGAGCCAGGGTCCAAATCCGAGTTAAGATCATTTCTTAGATTACTTTTGCCGTGACCGATGTATGTATGCGTATTTCATTGTTTTTAATACGAAAATCTCAAGAATCCATGTATTCGTTCCAAACCAACTTAATCAATTCCGTAGTTTCAGCGTCAAGTTCAATCCTGTTAAAAACACCAGAAAACCCAGTGCCACAAAGGGCGTCCATCTCTACACTTCGATTTACATCTAATGACAGCTTGTACACAAACAAGCGTTATTACCAAAGGTATCTACATTCAAAATATTCGAAAAAATTGCATCCATCACGTACATTATATGAAGCCGCTAATTTCAGCGGAGAGAATTTATTGACACATCTAATATACATGCAATAACCAAATGATTTACATCTTCACCTCTCTACAGTCAGTAAGCACTTTTTCCCCTTTTATTTACTCAATATATATATATATATATAAAATATGTTTTTTTAGTACCGTTTTCTTTGTCTTCTTCTTTTCTTTTAATCTTTAATTATAATATCATAGTTCAAGCCTTTAATCTTAAACATTGCTTAATTTATCTGAATCTATATATGCATGCTTCATTTGCCAAATTGATTAACTCTACATTATTTTTTTTCAACTTTAATCTGAAAGCATTTAATTGATTGATCCTCATTATACATATTTTCTAACCATTGAATAATAAATAATTTATTTCAGAAGACCCAGTTCACATATATTTAATAAAAGTGCAGTTGAAATGCTGTCTAAATTGAAAATTAAAAATTGAATGCTCATGAAAATCATTTCCCACTGCTACTAAGCACACGGTGTTAACAACTGTAGGCAAATAATTTTATCGGTTTTTTCTACTATTGGTTTTGTGGATTTAATCGATTTAGCAAACGAGACATTCATATACGTATTTACTCATATTTAGAAAACAAATAAAAAAAAAAATAGCATTCATGTCATTTAATAATCGCATCCGGTTGTCTCCGAGAGAATATAAAATTTTTTCAGTTTTCGTGGGCCAATTTTTTATGGGTAAATTTTGTGAACCCTCACAGTCGCAAAAATGAAGCTAGGAAGGTGAAATTTGGCAGAGACGTTTCTCGATCGCTTAAGAATACAAAATTAGAAAATTGATCTGTTCACAGAAACGTCCACAACGCAAAGCAAGCCAAGCAACCTTAAGAAAACAAGAACAATTTTTTATATTTTCGCTTATAACTTCCGATAATGTGAAATATATTCGAACACCTATAACCCAAATATTCATTACGTTCACTTTCAAGCTCAGTGCAAAAATGGTTAGTAAACCACAAGTAAAGATCAATTGACGACGAAATCCGATCCGAAGGGTCTTTAAAGTGCATGGGAAATAAATTGGAAATAAATTGGAGTTGATTTATCTTTAAATTTTTATTTAATGACCAGTTATTCAGAGCATACGCCCTATTCGTGTAATACGGTTACGGCCAGAAAGAAGAAAAAGAAGTGAACAAAGAGAATATATAGGCAGTTGACCGTAACCCAGTGGGTTCGTGTACCCGATCGGTAAGTGTTATGCCTTTACCGACTGAACACAAACTAAGCTACGACAAAAGTGAACTCTATGTCAGTAAGAATTGAGCATGAGAACACAGACCAGTTAGTTGTAGGTTCTCACCTACTCGGCTACTCTTGCGGACAATTATGGTCGCTTCAGCAAACCGATCAACAGAATTTCTGCAGACAATTTCCGAACATGCAGACGGTAAGACAGTCTCATCAAAACTGACCACCAGGTTCGGGAATATTCAAGTAGGCTGAGCCTATCAAATCTTAGTTTGGCTTTCAAATTTTTTAAAAATTCGTAACCAATGGCAATTTGTCATAAAATGAAAAAATTGTACTAGCCGGGGTTGCGAATTTTCCATGGCCTCAAGAACATCTTCTAAGTAATTAAACAAATAAATGTAAAATTGTTAGAAAAGTTGCCAGAAGAATATGCCAAGTTTGAACTTCGAAAAAAGAAGCCATTCTTTGAATTGTAATCAATAATTTATTATTAGGAAAAACACATATTTGAGCAACAAAGCAACAAAAATTCTTTTTAATAATTTTTTATTTAAAGGAAGGAAAAGGCGGAAAATAAATTTTACAATTTCTACGTGACAGCACGTAAAAACTACGAGGCTTAAAAATTAATTTGTCTGCATTTGTAGCACGCAGGTCAATATTTTGTACACCAGCCCATATAAAGCTTGTTATGAAAAATAAACTCTTATATGGCAAAAGGGTCTAATTTCATGATGAACTTGTAGTTGTTTATGAAGAACAACAAGATCTTTAAGAAGAAAATGAAATTCGATAAATTTCAATCGTGTCAGCTAACATTTAGGCCACGCTCCAATGTAAACGCTTTCAGCAGAGTATGTCTTCGCATGAAAACCAACTATAATTGTTGATGTTGTTGATTATTACGAAAGTGAATGAATAATTAGGCAAGGAAAAAATTGTTTTAAGAGCACTTTTGCTCCGAATGGATTCTTCGACCATATGAATTTAATAGAGATATGAAATAGTGACGAGACATATTTCACTTATGAAAAACGCTTTATGACAGAAATTGTTTAATGATTCGCATATCGAATGAAAATATTAAAATGTCTTTCGATCTTAACTTCCACCGGAAGATATTTAACTAATAATTACCTCATAAATATATTTACTTACCTCGTGTTATCATTTTCCATCACTATACGGTGTTTATTATTAAATAAACCGGTAACTATATGTTGTCGCTTGATAATTATTTTCTATTGGAGTTTTGTGAGACAATTGTACTTTGTCCTAAAAATAAAAATTAATCTAATATATTAATAATCTTAACAATCGCTATTTCATTGCATTTTTATTACAATAATACCGTTGCACTTGCATTTTCATTGTGACTAGTATGCCAAGTATACTTGGACTATTTAAACTGATAAGGTGACCAGACATCGAAATAATTTTATAGTGCCAGTGTAGTGTAGAGATAAGGACGCACTTTAATTGCATAATTCTTTTCAAGCTATTATTAAATGCTGGTAAAGTTGCGTCATTAAAAACTGAAGGAGCAAAGCATCCAAAATACGCTGGCAAATTACATGACCTTTTCAACCCACTCCGATTATCGATCCGAATTTCTATTCAAACGTAAATGAAAGCAAACTGGAAATATGCTTAAAGATAGTCCAATCGTTAAATTGGCTACAAGTTCAAGGTATCTTTTAATGTATTGCCTTTAGTGTGTTCGCTGACTACGGTTATTACGAAGCGGCAAATTTATTAGCCAAGACGATCAGAATATTGATGCAGAAAAGATGCTTGCGGCGAATTGTTTTCCTAGCAAAGCTGCCGACCGGAACAATGCGTTTTTTTTTTTCTTTTCAGTCATACAGTCCACCGTTTCCTCATTATTCTGCATAAACCAGTAAGGACAAAACCGACCACTAGATACTCTATACCGCTTCGTCTACAACAATTAGTCTACAACATTAGTCACAAAATTTACAAACTATTTTTCTTCAAAGTCATATTTTTCATTACAAATCGCATATTGGGGAATGCCCAAAACAATAAATAAATGACGTGATCCAAGTTTAGCAAACGTAGCTTATTTTGGAAAAAAGAGTTATTCTTTTTCATTTTCCGTCATGGAAAGTAGAAATTATACTTTCTCTTCTTATAAGGGCTTGCTTTTCATGATAACGCCTGTATATGTTAGAGTCTAGAAAATAGACCTATCTGGTCTGAATTCTGCTGAATTGCTAATATGCATCATAAAGTATTAAAAGTTAACCCCCTTTTCTAGAACGCTTAATTTTCATGAAAAATCTTATATGGACTGGGATCAGAAAAATCGACTCATTTGGTTCAAATTTAATCCTTTTCATTTTTATAACACAATACTATCATGAATAAATTTTCATCATAAAACATTTACAATTACGGCTTTTTGGCATACAAGGGTTTACATTTACTGAGAATCCTTATATGCGATGTTATCCAAAAAATAGACTCATGTGGTCCAAATTCGTAAGGTGGATGTCTTTGTCTATTCATTGTTATGAATCAATTTTCACCCTGAAATACTGAAAATTATGCCTTTTTACCATATAAAGATTCAGTAACGTTTACATGAGAGAATGTTCAAAAAAATGCCCCAACCGAAACAAATTTTTCATACCAATTTAGAGCGACAAATTACTATCACTCAACTTTTGTCGAGAAATTTCGAAAAATGCAATTTTTATATTGAAAAGTCGTTATTTGGGGAGTGGTAGAAAAAGTGAACCGATCCGGACCATTTTCAATAGTGTTCGTTCAGTATATTCATCAAAATATCTCAAAAATGGCGAGAGGTTTAACCCAAAATTCACTGCCCACCTCACACGGACATACAGAGAGTTTGGATCAATTCAGAAAATGATTCTGAATCGGGTGATATAATAAAAGGTGGGTTAATTTTAAGCCTTCCCGGTTGTCACATACGTTCGAATAAACAAATTGTTGAAAAAGTGACATAAAACAATACCAAGAGAAAAGGTAGTGCAGGCGACCCCCGCTTAAACTGGCTGATTCGTACCGCGCTGTATCGGAACCGCGTTGCACGAAACTTTTGTATTTTTATATGGGATAACATCATTCCATATCAGATATACTATATAACAAAAAAATTGGCACTGCGATGCATCGAAATCTTATTCGTGTTTGATCGAGATGAGGTTATAAGACACATTCAAATAATGTAAGCCGATGCAATGCGTATTGCATTTAAGATTTTGCGATGAGAATTTAATTATGAAATTTCGTTTAAAATGCACATATAAATGAAGAAATAAGTTCACTTCAAGTTTTCGTAAAAAAAAAAAAACCCAAAAAAAATGTGAAATTCAACATTGTAATGAATTTCAAAAGCTAGAAAGAATGGTGATGAAGACTAGAAAAATAATTTTCAACGAAAATACCAGCTAAGCTATTTACTTTTTTTTTTCCAAAGTTGGTTGGAACTCGTCTCATTAACGATAAAATAAAAACAAAATTATAAATTATTTTAAAAAAATATATATTCAATTTTTTGAAATCGGGTTTTACGAGAAGCGTGTTAAGCGGACGAAATATATTCATACATCCTCGTAGCATATATAACGGAATTCATATAGAAATCTACCATTGAATTATTTGCAATCTAAGTAAAGTCTTATCACAAAATTGATATCGTTATCTAAACACATTGGAAGAAGAAAAAGACTGTCTAAAGGTTTCCCGTCGAAGCGATTTCCGCGAAACGAGTTTGAATTCCTTGTACGTCAAGCAAATGTAGCAACACCGCAGAAAGCATAATCTCCATTATAAATGTCGCAGTAGTAGTAGTTTGACACTAATTTTGAACTATTTTCTTAGGCTTTTTAGGTTGGCTTTTTTTTTTCTTTTAGGTTCACTGGAGATGTGTGTGGTTTTATTGATAACAGTATCGCTCGTTTTTTATATTTCTTGAATATTTCTTAAGAAATAAGTTTTGCAAAATTCGTATATATACGGACCGACATATATGTTTTAGCCAAAGCAAAATTTGAACTAAATAATGAGAGTAGGTGCCTCTTTAAAGCGTGCAAAATTCGTCTTGGATTGAATTTTTGATACTCATCATCTTAATAAACATATTTTGACTTTTTGGTGACTAAGTAAGCGTGCGTTGACCGATAGGAACAATTTTTGTTAGATAATGGCATTAAACATCAATTGAACAATTGAACAATATTTTAAAGGAATATCGCTTGTAATCGCTTGTATTAGTCCCTGATAGCTTCGTATAGACCAGTTTTATCTCTTCCCTCATTCCCCTGTTTTTCGGATTCAATGATCGATCTTTGGCCTTCAATTGATGCAATGTTCTTCAAATGATAATTTTTTATCTGAATTTCTCCTGACATAAATTACAACCGCTGAAGACAGAAGGACGGAAATGACCAAAAATATCTCTACTTTGTAGATGTGAATAATGCAATTAGATTGACAAATTTACTATATCGCCGTCCCATAGCGGTGCGGAAAATATTATATAGGCTGTATAGGTGGTGATGAGTACAAAAGTCCGCATCACCTTGGTTACTTATGTTATGCACGACCACTGCAAATGCATCGAGATTAAAACCACTGCATTCACACGTCCTTACGTACATATAAATTTTTCAAAATATTAAACAAAATACGGAAGTAATGTTTTCCTAGCTTTCAAGTTTTTATGACATTTTTTTCTTCTCCTTCTTGTTTTTTATTACTTTTTCTTTCAAGCGGCCACACAACACACAACACACAGCACACAGCACACAACACTTTATTGCCTTTTTATTTTTTATTTTTGCAACAATCTGCACATGCAACAAAATTACTACAGCTATTCTGTACGTATACAATAAATGTGCTTTATGCGTTAATTTGTAACCATATACCCACGTACGTATATACGCATACATGAAAGTGCAAGTACTATCTGAAATCTATAATAAATATAAACAGCACGCAAGCTGAAATAAAAACCGATTATTTTTCCAATTTTGTTTGTCTTTTTTTTCTATATTAAAAACGTTTATTGTCATTGAGTACGATGATTATTTCACTATCGGTATAACCGACCGCTTCATTTCTCTGTTAAACTAAAACTGAAATGAGTTATTCGAACAATCAACAATTTAAGCTACGCTCGAAATACTACACAAAAAGGCAGTTTTCTTTCTTTTTTTTTTTTTTTTTGTCTCATCGCAATAAGACTATTGCGTACTGTTGCAAATCAGTTGTACATAATGCCTTAAGAGGGCAGAAACACGCCTAACTGTTAGAATAACCATTAAATAGTTTAAGATAACTCTTTGATACGCTTTCTAACGGAACTTGCTTCTATTGAGTTGAATTGAGTTCTATCAATACATCATGCATCATCGGTTTCTTCTGCATTATAGGCGAGCAATCTTTTTTCGGCCGTGGGATTTTCATGGACTAAGCAATGTTTGTACCAAATGTCAGCTTCTTGTCTCAATTTTTGCGACTCTGGCGATATCACAAATAAGCGGATCGAAATGATGAATGAAGCGGACGGAAAATTATAGAAAGTCAGTCCCGGGATAACCATTTCTTTGAAGAGCGAAAGTTAAGAAGGACTATAATGCGGACTCACTAGTTCCAGGTTTAAAGGATGCTATTTAAGAAAATTTGTCTATAGACAGTATAATCCTCTGCTGCTCTTTTATACTAATTATAACAGGGAAAATATGCAATGCACTATACTATGCTTCGAAAAAGACCCAATTCGTATATGCTTTAACAGATATTAAAATGAAAAAAAAAAATACGAATGCCTTTGCTGGCCTGCAGGCGAATCTTGATAAAGATTTTTTTTTTGTTTTTAAATTGCTCGTGAACTAAGGACGTATTAGCAAGAATTTTTAATATCAGGTTTTTCGATAATCTTGATGTCATTTTTGATTCGCTATCGGTTATATATTGCAAATTTTTGATTTAATACTTTTTAAACTAACCGAATTTTTCGAAGTTTACTCAGTCTCTTAACCATTATAAACATGTTTGCAAAACGGATATGCGAGGTGCAAATGTGGAATACATGAAATACTGCTTTAATGATAAAATTGATTTTGTTGTCCTATGAATGGATGGATTTATGCTTTTATCATACCCTACACCCTTTGCGGTGCCAGCGTATATTATGTTTACATAGATATATGCAACGCAAAGGAATTGAGACAGACTCAGCGATCGATTTCGAAACATTTTATGAATCAATCTAGGCTTGTCTATCCATCTGTCTGTTTTCTTGTGTTCATATGTCGCAATTTCTGAGATATTTTGATGAAATTTAGTCTTTTGTTTTTTGGTCCCAGCACGAACACTACTGAAAACGATTCGGATCGGACCACTTTTCGCTTTGTTCTGTGAACAATTGTAGGGTGGTGTAGGGTATTTAATGATGGTCGGTGACCCTTTATAATGTCTTTACTTGTTTTTTTATTATCTCATTTTATTTACTTGTTGCTGGATACAATATCCAGCCGAACACAACAACACTATTAAGATTAAAGGTTTAAATTACAACATTATAGCGAAGATAGTTCATCAAAGGCAGAGCAAAGGTCTAAGAAATCAATTTCGGTTTAACGTAAAAATCTTTTTTTGCCTACAAAATCGTTAGGCTTAAAGTATTACAAACTAAGAAGTGAACTTAAGATTAGGGCTTACACTACCGTATAATAGCGAGGAATATTAATCAGTAAAGAGTATCCAATAGGCTTAGAGTATTCAAAAGTGAACATAAGTCTAAGTAACTATTTATCATTATAGCTGCTTTCAGTGGTATGGTTTGCCGCACTGAAATTCGAACTCACGACCACCGCCTTAGCACTTACGAGTCTTATCTCCCATGCGACGGCGCGGATTTGCGGCATAACTTTCGTAATACCCCTAACGAGCCGTACTACAGCGCAGGGGAAAGGCGATAGTTCATAGACAGCAAAAAACATTTATTAATTCAATCAAATGTAATTGAGTTTTAAAAATGACTCAAAATTCTGAAAAAGTTGCTGTACTCTACAATATCACTCATCCAATGAGATAACGCTTAGAGAGCGAGGATTCGTTAAAAAATTGTAACGTTTATGATGAAGATTCTTTATCAAAATATGTAGCATGCGAACGGTCAGTCAATCGTAGATAAAGTCCATGAAATTCTTCAAAATAAATTGAGGGCGACAGGCAAGTTTCAATTTATGATGTCGCTGCGACACAAATTTCAACCATAATAGGAAAGGGATGAAATTGGATACAGAAGGGCATAAGTTGACAAGGAAATATTTAATGAAAAGAATTCCCATCTACGAACAGTTGCTGGAAACAAGCATTTGTCAAGTAATTGGGCTCTGAAAGCGGGGTCACGTACAGCAAAAAGATTTCGAAAAAAACCAAGGTGCAAAACGGATCAAGCTGTCTAAACGGTGGAAAACCTACGTGAGGCTTTGGAGGAGAATTGTGGAAACTGTGAGGTGCTTCAGCTTGACCACTCTACTCTCTACTGTTGACAGCTGACGTAACTAAGATGCGTAATTAAAGTAAGGCATCTAAAATTGACTAAGAGGTAAGTTGTCCCTCGCAGCAATGCCGGACGGTTCACACCGTTAACCATCGGTAAAGAAAAATTAATATATTGGGAGAGCTTTATTATCCTATTCGCACTATAGCCTGGACATTTTCTTATGCGAATACAATTCATTTCGCTCACTGCAGAACTGTCGCAATGATATAAAATTGGCTTCAGAAGAAATCATTGTATATATTAAATATTTCGACCCTAAGTCTCAGCAGTTCAATGATGTTATAAAATTTTTACGAGGAAAATTGCAAAAGATTATCAGTCAACATCAAGTCTTCAATTTTATTGGAAAAACGCCCTGCATTTTTTTCCTGATCTATTATTACATATTCGTTTTAGATGAACTACGAGCATGTCAGAATCTCGACTCACCGTTCCTTCCAACAATTTTTAGGTGATTTTGATAACAAAACTTAATTTACTCAGTCGCTCCTTTTGGGCATAATGAAGTCAAATTTCGCAATCAATTAGACTTAAGTTTAGGGTTTTAAAAACCGAACAGTTAGACTTGCATAAATTGAAATAATTAAATCCATTTAAGATCTGTAATACTGATAAAATTATATATATTTTATGAAACTTTTCAGTTTTTTTTAGAAACAATTTAATTAAATATCTACAAATACGATAGTAGATCAAAGTCGAGCGAGAACATCCATTCGCAATAATTCCCACGACTACTACACTACCGCACTCCGTGGTTCAACCGAGTGGTTCAATCGAAATGTTCGCAACGCTATTTCTCCTTCTTACATTTCCACCAGAGGTACTATCTGAGTACATGTGAATTGTTGGGGGTAGGTAACCTGACCTCCATGGATCAAATTGTTTCAGTCGGGGATTCATTAAGATTATCGACATTGCGCGCGCATATTAACATATACTCATGCGTTCAGTTTGGCCACGTAAGGAGAAGGCCAATATAGTCATTTCACAATACCACTTTTCTTACTAATAGATAAGAAAACTATATTTTTAATAATTTAAAAAATCAGCAGAGTCAAATTTATCCAGCATAAATGTTGTGCTTTTATGTATATTTAAGCAAAAAATATAAAATGCATTATATACTTTAATACTAGCATCTTTTTTAAACTCTTAGAATTATATCCTCAATAATAACACTGAGCTAAATACTAATTAAATAATAGCCACTTAGTTACGTCGGTCAAGTTTGCATCCCACACACTGCTTGCCAAATTTCCACAGAGCCCCTTAAATTAAAGTTGCCATGCGGGCATGTCTCCGTTGTTGCCATTTTTAGCTTATTTTTATTTTTTTTAAATATTTCAATATATGCCTAACAACTTCTTAAAATATTATTATGCGACTACGTTTTCTTTCACTCAACAAATGTCTCAAAGAAAAAAAACACTGTTCTTAGGCTGTTACAATGGCGTTACCATTTAAACAAAAACATACATATGGTTTTAATGCATTATGTGTATATATATATTTTTTTTTTTGTTTGTATTTGATATGGATTGGACCTTTTAACTTAAATTTAGATCCATAATCCAGTAACTATATAGAAATCCATTGCTGATATTCATAATTTCACGTGATGATGAAATAATGATGCTTTTTTACTAAATTTTTTGATTTTTTGCTTTCTAGGTTATGTTTAACTCATTGGTGATGAAATTGTTTACGTTAAATTGAGTAATGTGCTGTTAACTTAAATTTATATCCATGATCTAGTAACTTTATAGAAATCCATTGATGATATTCAAAATTTCACGTGATGATGAAATATTGATGCTTTTTTACTAAGATTTTTTCAATTTTTTGCTTTCTAGGTTATGTTTGACTCTTTTCTTTATTTCTTTATTTCAATTGAGTAACACGCTGAAGTTGGTTGTGTACGCCCCAACGACATTAGAAAAAGTATTAAACACCTGTTGTGCATACGTGATGTAAGAAAACACGAAATTCGTCGAAGGGCCATAAATGTAAACAGGCGATTATCGCCAAGAGGCAGATCAGGTTTCATCGTCGCCGGCTTTGCAATTCCTTCAAATTTTCCATTATGGTACATTAACAACTGAGAGAAACGTAAAAAATGAGATCTAGATTGACGTTTATTTGTTTTGTATAAACAAACCACATATGGTAACCAGCAATAAGCATGCAAAACAAAATGGATAAAAAAATTATGGAGAATTTGTGTTAGCCTATATTTAGCTTAATTTAGCTCGATATTTAAGAACAAAGTTGTGGTTACTTTCACCAAATTTTTTTTCTCTTTCTCACAATTCATAAACATAATTTTAGCCAATTACTTTTAATTTTTTTATATATTTGAAATAATAATTCATTTCTAAACAGTTGTTTGTATTTTTCTTTTACAGCTGCTTTTTTACGAACGCAACTCTAAAAGAAAGACTTGCGATAACTTTGCTCGGTTTACGCTCAAAACTAATACAAATTGTTTCTCAGCTATAGCAATTTTGTTGTAGCATTTTTGTTTTGTAACTGAGAAAGCGCATTTGGCGATATTCGCCAGCATATTTGTCCACATCATACGTGCTTGCACTATTACCCCGCTGAAGCAAAATTAACCAATAACGGAAAGCGAAAGCTAACTTGCTATTTTAAGAGACCGAAAATCATTGGATTTCTCTATAGCTTACTATCCCATAGCACTTGCTTACATTACATTATATACATCCTCACATTAGGCTGTAAATTTTGCTAACAATAAAAGTATAAATCTGTCGTTTAGAGAATCTTTGACTTAGATCCGTTTCTTCTATCCATTCTCATGTAAAAGTTAGCATATGTAAGGCAACAAAGATTAATTTTTTTTATTCTATACTAAACGCAAGAGAACTTAACTAATTTAGACCACGTAGATTCCGTTTTTTCAACTTCTCCCTTCAACAAGGTTCTTTTAAGTTTTTATATGACAGGTTTTCAATAATAGGTGAAGAATAGATGTTTGATAAAAAAAAAAAGAAGGGAACCATACTCAAGGTTTTTGCAAAGGAAATTTTTATGTAGCCACATTTCATAATTGCTTAAAATACTTAAAACTTTGATGTATATAATAGCAGACGAAGTGTTATGCGCCGCAATCTTCCTATAATATTTTTAATTGCTAATAATTATATATTTTTAAAAGTTTTCATCCATCGTAATTCATTACACGTTATCGTTTCGTTTTATTAAAAATTTTAACTTATAAAACATACATTGTAACCGAAGATTGCGTCGCTTTAAAATACACGAGTAAGAAAGTTAAATTCTGTCAGGACCGAAACTTTTATATCCATCGCCGTTACTCTAAAAAAGACGAAAGAATAAGTTTCACGCTCTATAATGTGGATTGGGCGCAGCTGATCTCTTCTATTTTAAAGTTTTAGAAGTTTTTGTCGTATACCCACGTGTGCGATGTAAGCGTGTTCCTTGGAAAGTTTAGTTCAATTCCAAATACTTTTGTAGGTGAGCTTAATTTTTGCGGCCAAATTGTTTACAACAGACATTACACAGACGGACAGACCGATACGCTGAAATCGATTTAAAATTTGTTGCTGATGATAAAGTTATATACTTTTTGGGGTTTTTGAAGCTTCCTTCCGAGCGTTACAATCTCTTTAAACCCATCATCTTATGGTGATGGGTACAAAGTGAACAAAGAAAGTAGTAAACGCTTCTTGATACGCAACTAATGCATGCACATCTTTACTGCCTTTTGAAAGATGTTAAAAACGCATCAAAGTTTGTTAGATTTAGAATTTCATTTTTATTAATTTATATATTTTTATTATAATGATAATAGCACGTTTATTAGACGAAATGAATCTACGCCAAAATTAATATGCTATAAACTGGATTATAGCAGATTTAATATCAAGTTTATTATGGTTTAAAAATAACGTTAAGGGCGAATTATCAAATTAATATATGTTTTTTAGTTTGGCCACCTGAAACTTGCGTTTATCACCCTACCTTAAGGATTTATTTGGAAAACAATGTCCGTCTTAAGTTCCCTCCCAAAAATTATTTAATTCGGTTCGTTTAGGACTTTGAAAATTGTATGGTTCTTATATGTATATATTTAGAGTTGCGTCGTGATATGTAAGTTACCTTTTAAGGTACATTGTGTTTCTTCACTTTGCTTTCCTTATTTTTCGTATAATTCGAAAGAAACTCTAGGTAGTCAGAAATGATGGTAAAAAAAAAAAGTTTCCAACCGATTCTTTTTCTCCGATGTAACAATCTTGTTAGCTAGTTTGTAGCAAAGAGTTTATCGGCGCGACAGTCAAACTTTGTTCATTCATTTCTGTTTTGTAGATGGATGATTAACTTTCGATCTTGAAACACATACACACAAATTTAGCGCTGTCTAAAACGTTTCGGAAAAAGGTGACACTCCTTGGAGGGAGAGTAAAGTGGACTAAGGTAAGCACATTTTTTACGCTTTTCGCTATAAATTACGGCCACGCATTTTATGTAAGCACTACTTTACAGATATATAATCGAGGGGTTGTGTCTACGCAATAGTATTTCTTTACAGTTATTAAAAAGTAGCAGAAAAAAGAAAAAAAGGAGGAGGTTGGAAGGAATTTGTTGTTTCATTCTATTATTGTATCTACATATTTATAAGTAATCTATCTTTTTGGTGCCAATTAAAAAAACTTGTAGGAATACATATACAGGAAGCACTGTATTGTACTGGACTGTTTCTTTTTCAACGCAATTAACGGCATAAGCAGCACCTCGTATTTTAAGTTTCTTGAATAGAAATTAGTTTGACGTCATTTTTTTCCAGTTTTTATGGTCATCAATGTATGAAAAAAACTCGTATATGTTAATATTTTGTACTTATATTTATTAGTTGCAGATTTTTTCTAAATAGAAAGCCATTAATAATGTATTCGTCTAATTCTTGATTTTAGAAATGATAAAAATAAAATATGCATATTCAGTTGAGAACGAGTTTCGAATCATTATAGGAGATTTGCCAACTATTAACTGCGCTATTGCCTAACACGGTTGAATTATTTGCATGACATTATACTGTTCTCCAATAAAACCTTTCGACAAAACGGGTAAATATTTGGACTTGCCAAGGGTTATAAACCACATTACCAACGAAGGAAACGGATACATTCATGCTGAACTTCTGATCAGCATCAAATTCTAAATACATCCGGGCACGTCTATCCGTCATACCTTTCAAGTATTATGCTTATCTCACATATATTGCAATTTAAATAATGGTCAAATATTCTTTTTTGAAAGAATGCTTGACCACTTGCTCACTTGCTCAAATCGCAATGTTATAATAGCAGAATATTTGAACTGGGATTTATTTTCTACTTTTAATCTCCTCGTGTCATGGAGTTAAGGAACGGCCTCGATTACAGTTATAAATGTTTAACGATTCACTTTAATGTTCAGCAACAATCTACAACGTTTGTCGGTTACGCTTTCATAAATGAAGCTGAAGCATCTGGAATTTCTCAATTTTTCTATCGCTCTCTATCAAAATTTTATAATTTATTGAATCAATTTTGGTATATATATTTGGTATATATATTATTTATACAGCCATTAGGATCCTATAGGTCATTCATTATAAGAATTGTAACTTTAGATCTTTTGTACCTATCTCTAATCGCATACGTAATTAACTAAACAGTTCTTTGCTTAAATTTCCCATTTTGTTGTTTAACTACGTTCTGAATGCTTTTTAGTTGGGACATAATTGACTTACCCAATTTAACATTTATTAACTGTTGAACATTGCATAATAAGTTCTGTATTAACACAAGTGAAGATTAATGCTACAGTTTTAACTTTCGCCAAGCCGTGTCTTCAATTTGCGTATTACATTAACATCGAATCCTACTGATTCTTGGAGCAATCCCTTATTGCAAAGTTATTTCTGCCTACCACATTGATAGTATGTTCGCACGAATATATCTCACACCACAAAAATTGTACAATCTAAATCTGCACTTCCCCGTTTAAGTTAAATGTATTGTAGGGCGCTCTAATCTCATTTCGCATATCAATTATTGTCTGGAGACATCATCATCGCTAATCGTAGAGTAAGACGATTGATTGCAAGGGCAGGCTTTCAGTTTAATTACCTTCATCTTATTATCTCTTTTTGCACAACTTTTATAATTATTGCAACTATGTAAATTGGGCTATGATTTTATAATTGCAAATAAATATATAAAACAAAACAAGAAGATTGTATTCGGCTGTTGTCGAATCTTTTATATCCACCCCCTTTATAAAATATGCAAATACTTCTTGTTGCAGTTTGCAACTCTACGCTGCAATGTGGGCGTTTGCCGTGGCCGATTTGGTGCATTTTCAATACCCACTTATGAACAGCAACATTCAATGTTTTTACCGAATTCCAAACCAAGAGTTTATTTTTAGAATCGGGACCCACAGGAGACGGTACCACAGGAGAATAAACATACGGCCCGACAAAAATGCGTAATTGGATTCAGAATTTAACGGTGGTCAAGAGTATATACACTTTTTAAGGACTCTGAAGCTTTCTTCTGAGTTTTGCAAACGTTTTCGCACTGTAAATATATCCTCACTCTTTGTCGATGGGTATAAATGAAAGAGCAAACGTTCGATCCCATGAAAAGGTGTTGTTGCGAAGAAAGTTTGATAATCGGTGCTGTTTAGCGTATAGAGAGAAAATGTCCAATTCGCGGGAAATAAAACAAAGTTCTTAAAAGTATTTGGTTTTATATTTTTGTGCTTTTATTTTCTCCATCATACATTTTCATGGACAGTTCATTCGTTTAAATGAGTTAGAAGTATTGATATTAATATTAATTGCAATATATTAAATATATCACATGTTATATAACATAATTTCTTTTTTATTTTTAGCTCAAAAAATACAATGTTACATATATTTTTTTTTTAATTTATAAAACCTTTGTACAATTTTATTTTTAGTTTTTCTTATTTTCGAAATTATAAGTAACAATTTTTTGTAATTAAATAAAATTGTAAAAATAAAAATAACAGCTGAGGTAAGTCGATTGTTTTATCATACATTTACGCATGTGCATTTCAATAATAAAAACATATTTAAGCAAACGTGCATATAGTCGCTGTCTTTTATATCATGCGTAATCTGTCATGCGTAAATTTTCTTTCACATAAAAATTGAAACTTCGAGAAAAGTGTTTCTTGAACTGAAAAAAAATATCGCATTCAATATATTTATAAGCTAAATTCGCATGATATAAACTGACAGTCATTGTATAATTTTTAGAGAAAATTAAAATGGAGTACATGGTATACTATTTTATTTAAAAAAAATATAATTGCATCTTTTTTCATTAATTATATAAATTAAGTTAAAGCAGAAATATTACGCATCTAGATGTACTTAACATCTAAAGTACACTATTAAATTTCACTTTGTAATAAACTTGTGATATTTTCATTGTCTTTATGTGTCATAACAACATAACATAAAAAATAACAAAAAAAAAAAAAAAAATTTTTTTATATATATCATCTTATCACCAGTCAATTGCATAAGCCGAACAAGACAATGGGCATTTTACGATATCTCTATTAATATATCTTTTTAAGATATCGCAAATTGCTTATTGCATTTTTCGAAAATACTACATATATTTCAGAACGATGTAATTTACTTACTTTTATTTATTGAAAATTCTACTTGAAATGGGTTCAATGCCATTTAGAACAGAATATTACCATCAAATAGAATCTTCGAAGAATGCCTTAGTTTCTTTCATAAAAAGCTACTTTTGTAGTGTTACGACGGCTTTCAGAAGTCTGCAAACATAAGTTCAGAATTTCACGTGAATACAATGTCTGAGCGGGTCATAAGGTACGGTAGATCTTCGGTTCAATCCATTTAGTTAAGTACACTTGCCTTTGTTAAGGTTTTAATAACAGATATATTCCTTTAGCAACTACCTGCACTTTTATCCGAAGAATGTTTTGGGCTGAAGCTGCGAACATTGCATATAAATTTATGCAATTGCTGCTTTACAAAACAGTTAAGAGGCGAAATACCTTACAAAATATGAAAAACAAAATATGTCGAACCTTGCACAGGTTAAGACCTTTATTTCAAGGGCATATGTATTAATTGATAATTAACATATGGTCAAAAAAACATGTAACTGTTTGATACTCAATTGAAGCAAAAGCATATAGGCCCGGAAAGTCGAAACATTATAAATAGTAGGAATGTTAGGATATTAAACGAGATTTACATCAAAAAGAAAGAAAGAAGTTTTTAAAGGCATTAATAAAACAGTTTCTCGCAATAACTACGCAAATACGAGTTCTGCAAGTGATAATGATGAAGAAATAACCATTTATCAGCAAGAATTGAAGGAAATATTGTTTGATGAGGAGTCTCCCAACATTGGAACTAAGCGTCCACAGATTATACGTAGTGTGAGGGCTATTTTTGCCCAAAACCTGATGCTGGGGTAGCTCAGCGACCCCAGGTTTTGTTTCACAAGAAATTTCCTTTTGTTTTATCTTGCAACAAATATCGTTGCAAATGATTTATCAAAGAGTTTGCTATAGTTCTGAATATATTTCAAAATTTTCTCTTTTTTTTTATTCATTCATAGTAATTCTGCTGGTGTTATTTTTAAGATCGTACCCGATAAGTTTCATTCAAAGTAAAATATTAGAAGGAATTGAATCATACAGTGAACATACGTTCTCACAGTGATATTACTCGTGACCAACAAGGGCAACTGATTTTTTTTTTTCGTTTATTCTAACGCTTCGAAATCAGAGTTTTCTCGTTCGCTCAATAGTTCCGCAACGTTTCCCTGCCTTTTCTCGATTCCCCTAATTCACTTTTCTCTCCCTTACACAAACTGGACTTCAACTCCGGCTTAGTTACTTAGTTACGTAGAATTAGCTTTAAACCGAGGTCTAGTTAAGTTAAGATAAAATAATTAGGCGAGTCGGTCGCGAGGGTCACGAGAGACCAGACGTCTCGTTAGGCTTTAAACAACAAATATGGAGATAATTTTTAACTCGAAGTGAAATACGAAATAATAAATACGATGAATATTATAAAGAACTTGAAATACCGTGCATATATCTCTTGCGGAAGGCAACCTGGGATCGCTGAGCCATCCCAGCACCAACGTCGGGCAAATTCAGCCCTCACAAGTGGCGCCCGAGCAGAGACTCTTCTCGAAATTGTAATTGTCTAGAAAACTCTGGAAACTGGAACTCTGGAACTCTGGAAAACTCTTATGAGTAAACATATTTAATATAAAATTAAAAAACGGCAAGGAATTAATGTGCTTGCTGCGAGCACGCAACAACAATGACGGGTATTTGAATGCCCATTAGAGCCCATGCAAATCGAAGTACCGCAACGGAGTCGCCTAAGAAGCAGAAAAACCCATACACAAAAAAAATCGAGGCGAATTGGCAGCAATAACTTCGGCGAGGTTTGAAGTTGAGTTGCGTGCACGAGTATGAGGCGATCAAGACACAGCAGTGCAAACGTAAAATTGTCAAATGATTTTGATTTCAATCGCTGAAAGTGTTTAGGTGTCATTTTATTATATTTTGCGGAAAGGGAAAAAGAAAATAATAAAGAATAGCAGGGAAATTATCCAATTGTGTATCCCCCTTATTACTAACTTTAGTTAAGCCCGTGTATTACTAAACTCCGCCCGGAAGCTGCCCCATCGCCGTCATGACTTCAATGTTAGTTCGATATTGTTTCGATTATCGCGATCGCCCTCTCCACTATCTCAAAAACAAAATGTGGAAGAACTAAAACGCAAACTTGCGAAGATCAGCGAGTACTTTTTGAAAGCATTTAATAAGGACGGGCTCGCCGTTGCCACCGAAACAACAATTGCAAATTTCACCAAATTGATGGAAGATTTAACGATTTTCCAAAGCGACACTTATAACATATTTCACCGAAGCTACATAACGGCACCAAATGTGGACAAGATAAACAGGAATTAACAAAAGTCACCAAATACCTAATGCTGAAATATAAGAAAGTCTCCGCTGCCGTTGCCTTAGAGATGACCACAACAAACTTCGCTAAATTAATGGAAGAGTTGACTAAGGCTTAACGTGGCACAACTTTCGCTTCACACAGGGTAAGCCAAGACCTTCTCGGGGCATTCTTCATAAATATGTCTCTATCAAAAAAAAGAGGACCAAATCGGTCGTCGAAATCATTCAATTGTGCGATCGCCTAAGGAACTTACAGGTTTTCAAATATAAAAAAGGACTGCAAACAACCGACGATTACCTCCTCATCAATGAAATGAAGTACGATATTGAGCGCGAGCCCGAAGAAGAGTACACACGATTCGGGCTCGATGGAGAAGTATTTGCAGACCTGCGCAAACTGCAACGTAAATATTATGAAAGAAGATATCTGCGGCTGCACACATGAGCAGCTGAATTGCCGTCACTGCTTGCGTGACGTAAAGAAAGAGGAGGACAATTTTTACGAGGAGGTGATTGGTCAGAAAACGGCGAAAGACCGCGTAAATAACTTATCCATCACCAGTAAATATCTTAAGCCGGCGTTCCCGAAACCAGAGGTCAAGAAGGGGTTCGACCAGACTTATAAAGCCATGAAGTTCAATGGACCAGCACATGGTGGAGCAGAGAATAGGCAAGGGCGTGCAGGCTACAGTGGTGCCACGGATTGCCTTCTTTAAGACAGCAGGATCATGCATTAGCGGCATGATGCATCGAATAAATTTACTGGGATTCGTACTCTTCTCGCTGCTAACAGGCAAAAACATCAGAGACTAAAATAGTTCAAATATTTTGCAAATATATTAATAAATTTCTTACTTAAATTCTAATTCTATCTAATTCTATCTAATCAAATATTCAAGGAAAATCGGGCAAGAAAAACTGTGTTACGTACGCGAACAAATTTAGGGTAGAGTGTCAGTCGGTCTGTTGTTGCCGAAAATGTAGTAAGAACGGCATCCCATTATGCAAAATCGCGTGATCACAAAAATAGCGGCTTGCCGCTATGCAAGAAGAAGGAAAAAGAGGGAAAAAAAGGAAAGGAGAGTTTTGCAGGCTGTTAGTTTTTGATCTTATCTGGAGAGAGTCGAGTGGTAGCGGTCCAAGCAAGCGGTTGCTTTATTTGCCGATTGTATAAAGAAGATATAAAAAAAAGGAACAATTAAAGAAATGCGCGTTTTTGCTTTAAACAATCGTTTCTTTTCTTAACCAAATTGTTTTAAAGAGGGCGTTACATCTCGAGCTGGCGCTTCATCACTCAACAACCAGGCATTCGTAAACATTAAGTAAAGTGTAGCGAGGGAATGCGGGGTGCTCGCGTGGGGGGAAGTGGGGTGACTCTGGACAGATACCGACCGACGAAGAAGAGACCAACGGACGACGTGCAGGACAGACTACAGGATTATATAATGTAAATAAAGGACTTTTTTTTTTTGGTTATTTTGTTTTTAATATTAGTTAACGTTTCCTTTGTGATGCGGAATACCGGACCGAGGGCACCGCTCGACCGAACAAGGGCTACGCCGCATGTTACAAAGAAACGTTACAACTGCAAAGTAAGGGTAATTCTTCTTACTTTATCTATACGCATCTATATTATATATTTATACTATATTATATTATTAAGCGGGGCTTTATTCATTACCGTAAATGCTATTATAGTTTTATGTTAAGTTTATAATGGTGTAGGCCGACAGGGGAGACAGCCATTTAAAACACCTCACTGTGCACACTACGTGCCAAACTTCCATAACCGATTCCTGCCTTGTTTATTTATTCTATCCTGGCATATAATTATCTGACTTGAAATTAATCAAATCGCGTCCACAATTAAACGAAAATAATAAAATTGGCGACTCGGCAATTATATTTTTATCGAAAATAACTATTGTAATTATTGTAGAATAAAAAATATCCAATTAACAAACATGTAAATCTGTGCACACACAGAACCACATATTAAACAGAATTTCCGAATAAAATAATCATTTTGAAAGCAAACTTTGGATAATAAATCTAGCGCTTGCGACCACGCAGGCGCAGTTCCTTTAGCTAGTGCCTATTGCTTAAGACCGTCACCCGTTTAGCCAGACTTTTATTTCCGTCGCTGATGTTCTTCTCTATTGAAAGAAATTAAGTGCAACGTTTATAATTTTGTATAATGACGTATTAACAGAAGTCTTGTTGAACATACGTGGTCGTTACATGTTTCCATTACCAGTTCTTTAGTAAAACATTACATTATTGCTAAATGGCGCTAAATGCGAGTGTAGAAAACCCAAATACCTATCAAAGTTCATAACATAGCCGTTTGTTTAAGGGCACCATACGATTAGCCGCATCAGACTTGAAAGAGGTTCGGCTCGTTAAAGAGATAAAAATGTACTTCCGGCTTAAAATGCGAACAAAGGTAAACAAGGAAAGAAATTGAACAGTATTCTACCGATATGCACTTATATGTATTGAAATGAATATAAGCTACCGGCAATTCTTATAACGGACGTCTTAACTTGCCGGTCAACTCTTAATAAAAATGTGGACTATATAAAAATAAAAATTATAAAAAAATACATATTCTTGAGGATATCAATGTAACGGTCGCAGTGAGGTAGTCAGGCTAAATGTAAGTTATTCTAATGTAAAGTCTAATCTTTTAGCTGTCAAAAACGACCAAACTAGTAAGACCCCGAATGTTAAGAAGGCATTGGCTAAAGGCGAAGAACTATCTCATCCATTAACTCGTCGTAATGCAGACTTTTAATTTTTAAAACACTTCCACCCAGTTTACCAAAATTCCACAGTATATACGAGGTAATTGTGTATTAAAGAAAGTGTAAATCCGAAGAAACAAAAATCTTTTATTTCTTGCAGATAAAAAAAAACAGAATGTGGAATACAAGTAGACAGATCGTCCTCTGCTCACAAATTCTACGTGTACGCAGATATTACTAGAAAAAAGTTTAGGCATTGAAGATTTTAAACATTACGACCGACGTTTTATTCTCTTTTTTTGTTGCATTACTCCGGCTGCTCTAAAATTTATATTTGTTATGATTGACTTGAGAAAGAGTCTACGTTCATGGTCTTATATTAAATGAACTTCGTACAAGTTGTTCATACGAGTATATTTTATTTATTTATTTTTCCTTTGTGTTTCATATTTTGAACATTAAAAAATGCCTGAATTTAAGTAAACAATTAAAAAATTTTCTTCCGGAATGTCATAGATCGTTGTACGGAGATCGTCGAAACCAGAGTAGAAAGTTAGGCACATGATCAGTCAGTATATGACAACGGGAGAATGAAGTTTTGGCAATCGAAAAGCGTATACGGCACAATCGAATTGCAAAATTATATATAAAAAAATCGATTAATAAAAAAGATATTTTTTAAAAAAAAAGATTGCAAGCAAATAATTGCAATTGAAGCAGCTTTGTGAATAATATGTGGAATATTTTGTTTCTTTAGCATATTCGGATTCGTTTTTATTGCTGGCAGCGTAATTATCTTTATTCGTTTACATCGCTGTTAGGGAACAGTTCACATCAACCTTATGCGCTCAGTATTCATCCTTTACGCTACTTATATCCTTATACATATTATATTCTTCTATGTGCTTATGCACATATTTATCTTTATTTATATTTGAACATTCGAAACTGTGTTTATTAAAATCATATAACATTGAATAAATTTAGTTCTTTTTTTTTTTAATTATTAATATTTGCATAGTCTGCAACGTCCACGTACGACCTTACAGACAGGTTGACAGGTTCCTGTCAACATGTGCTTACCGCTGATCATTGTAAAAATACAATGAATTATAAAATAACGGAATATCGTTAATACATTTTTTCTTTTTATAATTTCTCTTATTAGCTAAAAATTTTAGATAGCTAAAGAAACGAAAAGGACTCCAAAGTCTGTCGGTATACTATCAGGCTGTCTTTGGCTTTGTACAATTAGTCCTTGTTATTATATATCACGCTTGGTGAACCCATTGACAAACCCAGACATGCGATGACATAATAGAACAAACAGACGTTCATTTGGTTCAATAAGAACAGGAGCGATGTAATATGAGATTTTTGATTAACAATTTTTTTCGATTTCTCTGTTTTAAAAACAAAACCATGCGCTGACAGGTTGTTAAATTCTCGCAGGGGAGAGGTTGTTTTAATAAACGATGATTTATTTGTACTCACAAGACAACAAAAAGCCTGACGAGACAGAACATCAGGAAAATATGAGTTAAAAGATCACTCAAAATCAAATATCTTTTTTTTTTATATACAAATAATTCTATAAATGAAGAGATAAGAAATTATTAATTTAACGCTTATATCACATAAACAACAAAGATATAATTTTTGAATAAAGTTACCCATTATATTTTTCGTAAAGGGAATTCGAGGAGCATTCACCGAGTAAAGATTTTGTTTAAACCTCAATGTTTTTGAACAGTTATTTAATAGGAGAGGGAGACATTTATTGCGAAGCTTAAATAAATATAGAATAGGAAAAACACAAATACAGTTGGAAATTTGTCGTTTGTCCTCGTCTTCAAAGTGCATCGAATACATAAAATTCCAGAGGAGGTAGTGTGATCAAGAATGTATGCTTTAGTCAACATGGTGGTTGTACGGAAGCAGGAAGTACTTTGTGGTGGTCATCAAGAGGATTTGCTTTAAAAGTAAAAGAATTTGTTTGAGAAGTAAAATTACAATGTCAACCAATGAGAACTGGTTGCTGCAAAGCTACAAAAGAATTTTGACATTCTGAACTTGATTCGCAGATGTCAATTACCTGTACTAATTCAACATTATTTTTCTATGGTGATTCCACGTTCAGAAGACGTTTGTAAATAGACATTTTCATTAGAGATACTTTATTTTTTTTTTACTCTAAGTTAGGTTTTGCTGTAATGACAGTAAAAGGGCTTCGGAGTCGTCCAATACAATTCTTGACGGGCCAAAGGAAGACCACGCGCAGGGTGGGTTAAGACAGACTCAAAAGCCAGATGTCGTTTCTATTAGCTAAATAAATGTGGTCTCCGTTCTTGCAAGTACGTGCAATTTCTTTGGTGTAAACGTCCTAGGAGTGTCCATAAACAAAACTAAAGAACCTCCCCCACATCTCCAGAAGTAGCTAGCTCAGCTAACGCGCGTACGCATGACTCATAGGCCTCCATTCCCCTTCGAACGGCAACGCTGCCCTAAACTTTATTTAATATAATCGCTTTAATTACAAGAGGACATAGACTTACTACCAAATTGGTTATATAAAGGTAGTATAGAGTGGCCTCACAAAAGTGGCGCCCTACTATATAATATAACAGTAAGTCCGATGGACACACACGTGCATGTTGTTATAGCGATCACTTGAGGTGCTGTTCGGGTTATGTGAGCTTATGAGCTTAGAACGAGCGACGGTGTTATGAGAATAAATTAGTTTTTATGTACATCGCCAAAGTCGAAATTAATACACCAGAGGGAGGGAGTGAGAAAATATTTGAAAGCTCAACTAGATAAAAAATAATAATCATTACTAAAGCTTTCATTTAAGTAAAGTTGGATTAGGAAAGAATTGTTTTATTAAAACCTACGTACATATGAAGACATATTGTTGCGAGAAAAATATATAAAACTTAAATGATGATTGTTACTTAAATCTCATATACATAGACAGACTAACAGAGTCAAGAGATTTGAGTGTGGCGCAACGACAAAGTCGTGAGAGTAAGGAATGTAAAAGAGCAAAGGAAGATTTTGTTGGTTTAGCAACTAGGCGGTAGCCTAGAAACAAACTAAACTAAGCTATCGATTGGTATATTTATTCAATTCAACAAATTGTGTATTTTTCTTTGAGAGGCGTGGTACGCCTCCAACCAGCCCAGCATCTATCCAGATAAATTATCTGGCCTAGCGACCATAGATACTAATGATGTTTCGATTTAAATAGGTGGTTAATTCAGATCAACTATTTAACATTTCGTAATCTTTCAATTTTTTTCATTTACTTATCGATTCTATTCAAGGTTAAACTCGCAATTATTAACAAATTTGTTAATTTTCTTTCTACTTTCTGATAATTCTTGTACACAAACAGACGTTACTGCGTGGTACACTTGCTCTCAATGATTTCCGACTGCTCTTTGCACATAGTGTATTTGACGAGACTGCGAGGAACGCTTTTCCTCAATGATTTCTTATAAATTTACGCGCAACACTTTCTCTCAATAATTTAACATAACATTTCTGACTACTCTATCAACCGGGAATCCGCTAAGGACATTATTTCATCTTCGTATCGACTCCCGTTTTTTTCTAAAACGATATCTTTTTGAATTACGAATGGTTCATTGAAATCACAATCATTCGGGCCCTCTAAGCAACTTTCTTCACTTATATTGTCATAGAAATCAAGTAGGGCAGGTTGGCGCAGTTTCCTATCATTAGACTGAGGAGAACTTATACTACGTTTCTGAAATTTATATTACCTTTGCATTCGCTTCTGATATGCGGATTTGTAGGAACTTTGGGGACTAGATTTTTTGCTTTCATCCATTTTCAATAAATTGATTTGCAATTCTTGCACAAGTGAAAACCTATTTTTCCACGTCGTAATCAAATTCTATGAAAGCCTAATAATGCGGGAGGATTGATAATTAAAAAAAAGTGGAAATTTATCAATAAGTGAATAAAAGATTTAAAATTATAAAAACAAATTGTTTCGTTAGTTGGCAAATATGAACTGTTATATAGTTGATTTTGAGAAAGAAGATCTAGGTGTACGTTGGTGAAAGAAAAAGAGAAAAGAAAGAACTATTTCGTTTTTACAACTTTCGAGGTGTGAAATTCTTTGCAACGGCGAATACAATATACCGCGTACAATATGCCGCTACTATGAGTCAGCTATTTGAAAATTTCAGCTTTTCTTACCATTCGAGAGAAAGCAGTTGGTTCGATAAGTTCAAGATCAAGAAGAAAATGAATTGTGTAAATGACATAAAAATGATTATAAAATCGTTGGTACTGTCCTTCCCGGAAAGCATGACAATGAATAGAAAATAAAATTTTTTGTGCAGCCTTTTCGAGCAGATCAAAACTTACAAATGGAGATCGCGAAAATAAACAATAACAATGTAAATGGCCGTTAAGTAACACTTTTTGTTTTTGTTCCTTTTCATTAGTGATGTGAAGCTACAAATAAGTTATAGCGTTTTTTGTATTAAATTTTTACGTTCTTAGAAGTGACAACGCATTTGCAATAATCAAAAAATCACCTTTTTTCAACAAAAAGAAAATTTTGTAAAATTTGTTTGCTAATTCTTGCTGTCTTAGAGGCCAAATTTTATATCGATATTCATAAGATATACATTAATCAATATTTTGGCGGTGTTGCTCATTCATTAAAAAATTTGAGCCGGCACCCGTCCTTTTACAAATCGTTGCTTTGAAGGAATCTTTGCAGGTTGATGATAGCTGCAAAGTGTTCCATTTAAAGCAGAACTGTTTTGTAGAGTTTGAAATAAAAAAAAAGATGAAAAAATTCAATAAACATCTAAAACATCAAAAGGAGGACCTGAAAACAGTTAGTGTATAAGATTTAGCATGTAGTTTTAGTTATTATTAATTTGAAATTTAAATTAAATCTGCTAGTTTTTATATATAATATTATAATAAAAAATTTTTACGGGCATGGCCAACCGTGGCGAATCGGACTTCCACGAAGTCCTCAGCCGACTTCTTCGGGACTACCCGAAGTCGTGTCGTCCCCGGAGGGGGCCCCACAAAACGGCCAGTACCAGGAACTGGCAGGCATAGTAAGCGAGGAGCTGCAGCGTCAAATGTCAGCTAAAAAAGTGACGTTTTACGCAAAATAAGGTGGCGTCTGCAACCGGTGGACAAAGGATCGTCCTCCTATATGAAATCTTGCATATACCATAGGTATGCGCAGGGGTATACCAGAGGGGAGGTACACCCATGCACGTATCTTCACTGGAACTCGAGGTTTTCTTTGGGGCGCTGATTGTGCGTTTTTACACTACGTGTGCCATCAGGCACCGTGGGGTTAAGCCTTCACGGTAGGTATCCACGGTAGGTAAGCACCTAGAGGCATCTGCCCAGATAAGCTGGGGTCATAAACTATGGTTTAGGGGGAGATAGATGTGCCGAAACCCCCACCTCCTTGTGGTGATCCTCGGACAACGCCTTCGGGCGGCGAAGAAGGTTTTAAGGCTTTGGACTACTTATAACTCGGCGACGAGTTTTCTGAGAGGTAGCGTAAGGGTTCACTGGAAGATGAGCTGTTTACACAATAAGCTAATTGCTATCAAGGAAATTCTAACCAAAACCAGCTGGTAACTAGTTACGTAAAAATACCTAGAGGTAGTAGTTAGTGAGTGCATGGTGGTTCGACCGCCGTGTCAGTGCAATGCCCGAAGCTTAAATATCTCGATGAAGTGTAGTCCGGTTTTTGTGCATGTGTAGGGATTCGTTGGTGGTAATTGATGAACAAGGCTGTGTAGAAACTACGCTGGAACGCGCCTATTCTCTTGAATGCATTGAAATTGATCAATTTATGAGTCCTGGCTGCTAGGGTAAGGCCCTTCGGGGAGTATTCGTGGTGGTTTTCACTCGTTCCATGCCAAAGTGGAACAAATCGAGGTACGGATAGGCCATTGAGCCATACACAATAAACAATCTGGACTCTGATGTTTAGGTTTCTAGTTTATACGGATTGTCTAACTCGCTAGGGGGCATGGGTTACGCTTAAATAAACTGCGAGGCTGAGGCCACCGTGGGATTAAGCCATCAAGGCAGGTACCCACATTAAGCACTTGTCGCAATCTGTCCAGATAAGTTTCGATGATACGTACACGAATCAAAGATCCGTGTATTCGCGTGCGGAGGGCCGCCTGCATGGCTGCGCGTATGCAAACCTTAAGTGTACGCACACCGAGGAGCACGGCAGTGTACTGGGGTTTGCGGCGCGGAGCCTACTAACAGCATTCAACATAGTTTGAGTTGGCAATCGCGCTGCCTCTCCTACCCGTTGGACGGGAGGAAAATATTAGATGACACTTTAGAACTCGCATTCCATTAACGCAATCCTATTGGACATCATAATCCGCCACGCTAAAGCAAAACTCCAATGCTGTTACATGGCGTCGCTCGACGTGACTAGGGCCTTCGACTCCTTATCACACACTACGATATTAGCCGCTCTGCAATCTACAGGCTTCGGGGAAGAGTTCATCGAGTACCTAAGGGAATATTACAAAAGCTCCTCCACGGTATTCGTTGATGATGCTTGGATGTCTGATCCGATTATCCCCAAGCGTGGAGTGAAAGAGGGTGACCCACTTTCACCCATCTTATTTAATTTCATTATTGACAAACTCCTGGATGCTCTTCCAAATGAAATCCGAGTCCGAATCGGCAACACAAACTTTAACGCTCTTGCTTTTGCTGACGATATCATCTTGTTCGCATTTACTTGCAAAATTCGGCCTATACGTTAACACTGCTAAGTCCCTAACCATCAGCATTAAGGGACAGCCTAAACAAAAGGACTCTATCGTCGAGGAAAGGGTATTTAAACTTGCATCGCTTGAGGACGACTGACGAATGGGTCTATCTCGGCATCAAATTGACCGCGGACGGAAGATGCAAAATTAGGCCCGAAGATGATATAGCCACGAAACTGACTGCGCAAAACCAATTAAGAAGAAGATGACTTCGTTCTGCCCACTGCTGAACCATCAGGCGATTAATGTCTTCCCAACCGAAGTAGAAAATAAATCCGCCATCATCCGCAAGCCATGTAATGAGAGGAGGTGAGTAGACAGAAGAAAAATTGGTGAGAATTTGATCTCGTTTAATTTACGGCTTAGGAATAATTACTCAAAGTAGGTTTTAAAGAGCAAAATTTTCCAGAACGAAGAGCAGCGAGACGCCTGAGCATGGCCTGGTAAGTTGATATGCGTCAGAAAAAATATATAAAAGAACAACACGGGTGGACAAGAGACGGTTCAAGAAAGTAATATAAGCGCTTAATATTAAAAAAAAGGTCCGCAAAAATTTTTAAAATCGCATATGAAAGTGAAGGAAAAAGTTAAAAAAAAAATAAAGAAAAGCTTAAAGGAAGAAAGAAATGTGGAAATTTCAAAATATATACAAACACGAAAACATTCATAATTAGAAATTAAATTAATGTGCAATTAATGTGTTGGTACAGAAAGGAAAAAATACAATAACGCCTGTATACATATATGAAAGTATCGAACAAGTGGAAAGAAATGAAAGATGCTATAGAAGCACAAAACGAAGATCTCAAAAAAAAAAAAAAAACATCCAAAGAAACGAACTTCCGTCAAAAGAGTGTGCTAAAAGAGTCCCAAGCATCTCAAAGAAGATTTTCTATTGCCTTAAAAATGGTCAGTGCAAAGAAAAGCGTAGTGTCACATGCAAAGAAGAAAAAAACCACCATCAAATAAACTTTAGCTATATGATGTGCGCATATATGGCGCGAAAGAAAAAAATCCCTCGTAGCATTAAATTGAACAACAAAAGCAATTCCAGCAAAGTTGATATACATAAGAATTGCGCGTACAGTAATAGTAAGTGTGAGACGCACACATTTTTTAAGAGAATAAAGACATTATGTAAAGAGACAAAAAGAATATACTTGGTATTGTTTAGTGGTCTGAAGAGAATCGTAACAAAGCGATTGATTCTTTGATTCTCTTAACTGACTAAATATCAATTTAAAATTCAAAACAAAAACCGACGTCGGCATAAATCTTTGAAAAGACACAGAAAATGATGTCGCGGCAGATCGCAGAGGGGCAGAGGGAAATAAAAGGGAGGAGCCAATAACTTCACTGTAGAAACATTGAACGTAATCCAAATGAATGGGCCAACGATATTAGCCCGAGGCTGTTCGTCGAAGAAATTCCGACGATCTTCTCATATCAACTTGTCCCAAAGCAATTGATGAAATCAAAATCCCGACAGCCGGAGCTGGCAAGGAGATTGGAGTCACTCAAGAAACATCTTTTTGGATAACGGGAAGCCGGAAGACTATAAATTAAGGGTGGGTTTATTTTATGCATTTAGTTATTCGCATATAAATGACGTTCCAGCATCAACTTTATGTCGGTAATGGTCTTACTGCTACTACTACCTCTTGTACAATTCAATTAAAATACATCACTTCACTTGAAGGACTGATATTCATTTTCCCCAATTGGGATCAGTTCACCCCCTGAAGGATGAACGAAATTTATTCGTATATTACAACAATGAACCTCTACAAACTCACTTCAACAGTTTGAACAGCGGAATCAAGTCCATATGCTATATGTTTATAATTTCTCGACTCACTGTATCGGACGTTTGTGTTATTCGCTGGACAGAGAATTAAGCACACATATTAGAAAATCATTAAAAATATTAATGAACAAAAAGTATATAGTACGATTAAAGAAAATAGTGATAATATATAACAAACGAAAGACACCGATGAAAGATAACCACCAAAAAAATGCATTTTTGCCGTGACTTTTTTCGTAGGATTGTTGGTAAAACAAGGCAAATTATTATATTTCAAGACACAAAAGGACCTCTAGCCGAAGAAACTAATTGGATAAGCCGAAGAAGAGTTTTTCAACACGAACGCTAAGTGACGCAATTCAACCGGTGAATCTTGAGTTACGGCAGATGAAATTGGACAAACAATTGTAACGGCCGCGAACAAACCTCGGGTAGGGTGTCTGTCGGTCTGTATAAACCACAAGCAGCGGAATAACGGCATGCCGTTAGACAAAATCATGCGATTTTGTGGTACCGCTAATAAATCACATGATCTTGCGGTATATGTTTATTTTATTCTTTTCTGTTTTCCTTGCTTACAAAGAACAAAAGCAAAAATAAGAATCGTTGGTATGATTATAAAATAAAAAGATCAAAAAAAAAGGTGCAATCGAGATCGATCGAGAAATATCAATAGACAAAAAACCACGGAAGGCAGCTTGAACTGTTCCTTAGCGTTTGTCCTAAAATTGCGTTCGAGCGAAATCCAAGTATTGTTAAATTAGCCTATAATTTTGGGTGTGCGCTAAGCATTGATGGCACAAAGAAAAAAAAAAAAATCGTAATCATAATAATAATAATTACGGCAGCATCACAATTAACTTCATAATATCGGTAGGAACCCAAATTTATAAACATTTGTTAACTAAATTTTCGCAACGTACAGGCAGCAAAAGCAGCAAACGTGCCGCACCGACTCAACTTTAAATAGATATTGATTAAGCAAACCGATTCCTTTAAGCCTAAGCTTTTAGCTGTTAAATAAGTCGATAAGCATATTGTAAAGGCTACCGAAATTTTAACTAAGTTAAAGTACAAAATCTTTCAACAACAACAAAACAAAGAACCAAAATTGATTTTAGGTAAACTTATATTTGAGAGAAAGATGAAATCTTTAGTGAATTATGTGTAGATATACTCTTACACTAAAAGATCTAGATGGCAAAGGTTTCAACGCAAATCATGCAGTTGAGAAATACATACTTACTATACACTATAACATAGTGCACAATAAGACGGGTTCCGACATAGCGAAGTCCAAAATTTACAATATAAACATACTTAATATAATTAATGCGATGCAATAGTCATGCCCTTTTTAACGCATTTCTGCAGAATAAAGCTTCATGGTGCTATCGATGGACTGGGCACCTTACATATAAGTTGTATGCGGCGTATAAAACACACAAAAGCTGTCAAAAAAAAAAAAAAAAAACGTCTTAAAAATAGCTTTAGGTTCTACATGTAATGAACATTTGGTGGAGTTAACTTTCCAAAAATTTTAGTGTTTACCACAGATTTCTTGTAATGTAACGTGAAACTCCACCAAGCAACCGCACTTTATGAGCAGTTTAACCTGATTATCTCCATTTGGATACATATAGGTTAACCAATCAAGATCTCTTTTCTTTCTCTATGTTATTTAGAAAGTTAATATATCGGTGTAATGCAGGAAATTTACAAAATTGTGAAATGGGCAACGACAGCGTAACCCTATTACAAGGCAATATTCAATTATCAAATAACTCTTGCTTGGAAAAGCAACTTGGCATAATTATTAAAGCGTAGACTTAAGAAACACAAGCAATGCATAAATCGTTAATTTGAAATAAAAATACACGCAATTATGATCAATCAATCCGATGAAATGCATTTCCATTTTTAATGACAGTTGCATTACAGCTTTACAATTAAAATCTTAAAACCCCAACCAAAAATCGCAGCTGAACACTATCAATCAAATTGTTTTTCGTAGTTCTTTCTTCTCCTATTGTTAATCCAAAGCAAAATAATAAGAGTAAGAGAAAAAATTGAAAAAAAGGGGGAAGTCTCTAGTATTTGTCGCGAGCACTGAAGTGTGCCAGAAATAAATATAAATGTAAAAAGAAGGAAAATTAAAACATATGGCACACCTCAAACTTCCTGATGAAATAACATGAATAAAGAATGAAATTATGATAGGCGCGCCCTTATTCCTTTCATTCATAATAATTTGTGCTGGCTTAGAATTTTATTTTGTAAACTATTGCACCATTTTGGAGAAATGTTAGGAACAAGGAAGTGATATATTAGCAGAGAAACATCTTACATAAATAATCATTAAACAAATGATGAATGATGTGTTAAAAGCGCAGTGAAAACCATTATTCCTTGTTTAATTCAAATTAGCCGTAGGTATGGGTTGCTTTTTGCCGAGTTTACCTTAGCACTTACAGAAGCAACTAGAATTGGCAGAAACAGCCAAGCACTCATGATAATACATTGATTTCAGTAGAAAGAACTCTGATACTACTCCGAGGTGCATTTATAAGAAGACCTTCTAGTTCATGGTTGAACCTATGGTCAACACATTATAAAATACAAACTATTTTATCATTGCATAGCGATCGAATTTTATCACTACAGTCGAAGTAACACATCATCATAACAGATCATCGCTATGGTGTGCAGCCACGTTTACTAATGTAGAAATCAGGTTTTTTTATTGGTTAGCTAAACTAGGCCGGAGTAAACATGAAACAAATGAACTGTTCCCTTGCAAAAGAGTGTACAACAAAAATGCTAAGGTAATGTATTTTTTCAGTAAAGAACAAACTAAACAACACACCACAGTTAAAACAACAAGAAATATATAGTCAAAAACCCAAGTCAAGAGAACAAGAAAGCCGAAAGTCTAAATTGATCGTATGTGTCTAGCAATGGAATACTGAAGCAAACATGATAGAAATGATACCGCCCAACCATATTTACACCGACCTCCAAACAGGCCTGTATTGGTCACACGTGTCAAGTTTGGTCAGCAATTTCTTTCCACCACATAAAGAGACTAAATCAATTTCTACAAAATGCTAGATGTCTCAGCCAAAAGACGGTTGGAAAGATGCACTGCAACAAGTATTTTTATCTAGATCGCTAACAATGTATATAAATCGCTTACTTATTTTAGCGATCGTTGGCAACATCTTTTTTCCGGTTTGATTCTTGTCAAACGAAGTGAAAGACCCTAGAAAACGAAATAAAAAATGTTGGAGTTTTGACCACGTACGCAAACATTAAAGCGCTTTACCAATGCACATATTATTTGGGATCATAAAACATATGTTGTAAAGAGGGAAAATATATTAATGAAAAACAGTAACGTGTAAATAGTCACCTAAAAATTGAAAGTTTTGAGTTCTCTAAGGAAAGGACAAATGAAACAATAGTTTGTATGGACATCTAACGTAAAGAAAAAAAGAATAAAGGAGTTGATAGCACAACCGAGGAGTTAAGAAAGCAAAGACAAACAAGACGCGTTTGGACGGCCCGTAAACGTAGGTCAACGTAGGATTACTATAGAAATTTGTGAGGAACAAAACTGTTCGTCGTATTGTGCGATAAAAAAATGAGAAGTTTGGTTGCGAGTGCGTTCTATTACGGTAATTAATAACTTAAAGACTAAGAAAACAGAATGTTAGAACTGGATTAAATCTGTCTCAATACGTTTAAAGAGATGTCTTACTACTAATACAGTGATCCATTCGTGAAATGATAAGTATGTGTCCACGCCTCAAATGATAGCCATTGTTATATGATACGAAAGGCGCTCAAATAGATAGTAGATAGTTTGGTGGATGTATTTCGTCACGATCAACTTAAACAAACGCACCAGAAATCAAATCGCAGCATTTTTAAAAATTCTTCAAAAGGAATCCTAAAAAAGGACCGTCTTCTAAAAGTATGCTTGATTAATGACCGTTCAACGAAGGTTTAGTTTTCACCTATACTGATATTACAAAGTAGATAGCGTTCATATTCTCCCCATGTGGAGAGTGTGCAGTACTTTTCCAATATTCTTATTACTTAGCAAAACATCCAGCTCTTCTATTATTGTCTGTAAATCGCAAAATTTAAGATTAGTCAGAGTTTTCTTCATGTAAATCCCTTTAACATCGCTGGGTTTTAAAATCGTAATATCTGTCGTTTCTTGCTAATTATATTTAGAAGCCTTTTTTTCAGAACTATCTGTATTAATATAAACAGATATACTTTTTACAGGAAAGACTGCGGACTAACTATCGACAATCAGCTTCTATGGAAAATTTAATTTTCTATACAGATTTCAATTATCCGGATGAGGCGTAAAGTCGTAATGATATGAAGGCAGTAATAGACATTGAAATCAATTGTGGCTTCATAGAGAAAGTCGGACACAATATGAAGATTACATTGTGTATAAGCTGAAGAGGTAGTCACTCCAAGCAAAAAGAATCTGTGGTGGAATTTGGTGTATTGAGGTGGGCATATCACTGTAATCCATTTCGAAGAATTTGAAGAGATCGGGGAAACTAACTCCCTCCTAGGAGATCACGAAAAACATGATATTTAATTTGTAAAAAAAGAATTAGAAAGATCACATAAGTGCTCAGAATTCGAAAGGTATTTAATTTAAATTTAGAATATGTAACGAAGTACGTTATTATATAGCGATAGCTTATTGTATTGAGTTGAGTTAACAGCAGACTTCCTCGGCAATATATATAAGCTAATAAAATCGTTTGAAAGCAACGCCGGAATCGGCCTAGACTTACAAGAGTACGGAGAAGGAAGCTTAGTCTGTCTACGATGTAGCTATTTCGTTTCGTTCTCATTGAAATCAAGGGTGAGGAGTTTTTAACCGAACATGCTCATCCTGAGCTGAGCGAAAAGCTAAGATGGGGGCAATGCGATTAATTTTTAATGTAAATAACCTTGAACGTGAACCCACCGTGCATAATGACAACAAAGAAAACCTGGAAAAAGAAACTGTCCCAGTGATGAGACCATGTGAATAGTAGTTGACTCTAAAAAGCACTTTTCTTGTTTTTACTATATATGAGTTAAAATGTGTTCTAAAGTTATATACGTGATTTAAATTGCGCTCACAACTTATAAATAAATCGAAAAATCGTCGTCGTCCACATCTTTCAATCAAGTTATTGACATCAATTTAAAAAAAAAAAAAAGGTATAATATAAAACTTTTTTCTATAAATGCAATGTATGAAAGCTCTATTTTTATATGGATGTATAATTGGTGAATATTTGAATGAAAAATTTCAATTTTTGACCAAAAAGAGGAAAAAAAAAACTTACACCCCTTAACTGATGTTGATTTTAAAAGAATTTATGCCTCTTCCTAGTTTATGCGCTTTCTATCCAATAACTCATTATTAAAACATTTTTAACGTTATTGAAATAACATTTTTAACGTTATTGAAATAACATTGCCGATAACGGTGCCTGCAACATCGTTAGCCTTTCGTAAGTTAGGACATTGAACTTCACATTTAAGTAATAAAATATAACTAAGCATTTTTACGTTTCCGTGTTTGTTTCTTTATTATAACTATTTATCTTATTATTATCTAATTTATAAATATATTTTATACTTACATATATTATCTTATTATTATAATGAAGCAGAAAAAAGCATCCCCTCGCAAATATTTGCGCTTTCATGGGTTTGTTACGAATTTCTGAAAGGAAGGCTGAAGTTACAAAAACGAAAATGCTAAAGGAGTAGCGCCCAATAAGGAAAATAGAGCTGCTCCAGAAGCCCGGGAGAAACTAATCAGCAAAGACAGTAGTAGAAGTACTACAATTACACTTTGATGAAATCCTCGCAAACAATCTGACAAATTAACATTACAAAAAAAGTAACATTAATAAAAACTCTAAATAATACTTATGACGTTCCAATAGAACAGTTTGGATTGGGATTAAGGCATGCATTGTTAACCACTGGATGTACCTTCAAACACTACAGTCTAGCATGAAGCAGTCTTTAGGGCCAATGGCGATTGCTATTAATTTAGCTACGCAGACTGATCGTGATTATCAGAAAGCATGGAAACAGACTTTTGTACATCTGTACAGCTACAATCTACAATGTACCTCTCAACAGCAGTACGTAGAGCGAGGAGCACCAAATGGTGCTCCTGTTCGGTCCTGCTAGCCGCATGCAATCTGATATTCAACTATTACATGTTGGGAAAGAAATTATAACAAAATACGGAAATAGCCGAAAAGCGCAGACTAGATGTCAAAACGGTCGCCTTCGACAGGAACGGCAAAACAACAAACCGGCCCTACGATTGTTGCCGAACGGAGTTTACATCAACGAGAAAAATAAAAAACATTGCAAGAAAGATTATCTACTTCTCATAAGTTGATGTGTTGCTTTTATAGCGTAAAGACGTATGCTTGCGAGTGTTAACTTTATAATTGGTTAAGTCAGTGTGAAGACTGATCTAAATTAGCGATATTCTTAATAAATTTATGGATTGAATTGACAAATCAAATAGTTGAAATAAATTATTGTGTATAAACAGTTAAAAAAGCATTTAAAAGTTTTTATTCATCATATCATGTGCGCACAAAACAATTACTAAATTCTATGTGACGCTAAAGTGCACAACACAAGATGAAACATTTTGTTTCATTCCCATTGTTGAGTACATAATAAGACAAAACATCTCGGTTCTTTCCACTTTGAAAAAATTGGAACAAAGTGGAATTGAAATTTTTATTATTGATTGGCGGCGCTCTTCGCATTCTGTTTTGCTGCTGATAACCTGTTGGAAGCTACTTCCTACACTTGGTGGCGCTGGTGTGCGGCTGCAATACTGTGCAGTTACGGTGAGTTCCTTTTACATATATTTTTTATTATATATACTGTTAAATGAATCACTTTGCCTTATACTCAGCAATAGTGCACTGATTGAGTTATTTGAGTATTCCTCACAACTAGTACACCATGGGGAAGGGACGAAGAACCCCGTCCCGAAGAGTGTTGGAGGGCTTTCTGAGGAAATGACGTCCTCCGATGAAGAGTTGGTGGTGACGGAGGGTGGCCAAAAGGCTGGACCTCTAAAAGGGGGTGGTCCAAAACGCAACCGCAATCCATCCGATGTGTCGGATAGCGACACCGCGGTTACAGGGAATGTACGCCGTAGTGATTCGATGCCTACGGTTTCCGATTCTCGGTCGTTGAAGAGGCGCATGGCAAAAACTGGCACTGTGACTGCACCCGCTGCCTCCGCCTCTGTAGTGGGCGCGGCAGCTTTCGCGGCTAGCAGGCCAGTGTGTGTGGAGGAGCGGAATGCTGTTGCAGGGTCGAAGAGCAAGATGAAGGCGACAACTACTCGCCTGCAGAAATGCGTTCTTTCGCCAAACAGCGTTTCTTTAAAGGCTGCCGGGGAGTTTTTGAGTTTTTGCGGCGAGTATGAGGCGATACTCTTCGGCCTCATGGCCGAAAATGCTCGCTGCATAGGCCGGAACGAGGAATTAGAAAAGGGCGGCGGATGTTTTAAATCCACCGATTGCTTGGGTGGGGCACCCCCAACAACGTCGCCCCCCTCCCCCTGTTGAGGCTGCACGGACTGTTGAACCGCCAAAGCCAGTGGAAATCTGGTCTGTGGCTGTCCACAGTAGGAATACTGCGGAAACAACTAAGGAGGTGATCAAGAGGGTGGTGGAGCAGGAGAGGGTGACGGTAGAAAGGCTTCTGGAGATTCCTGGTCTGAGTCTGTCTGACAAACAGTTTGGGTTCCGAAAGGGACTCTCTACCGAGGATGCTTGGCTGCATGTGCAGAAATGCGTTGATGCTAGTGAAGCAAAGCATGTGTTAGGGATATTTGTAGATTTCAAGAGTGTATTTTATTATCTGAGATGGGATAAAGTTCTTGGCAGACTGAGAGAGGTAAATTGCCCAGAAATCAACCTCTGGACAAATTATTTCTCTCAAAGACACGCATGTGCTGTTGGTGCCATCGATATAGCACATAGAGACGTAGTAAGAGGTTGCCCGCAGGGATCGATCTGTCGTCCACACATTTGGAACATTATGATGGATTCTCTGTTAAGACGGCTAGATGGCATATGCAAGTTTTCTGCATATGTCGACGACCTGCTCATCCTAGTCGAAGGCCAATCGCGAGCTGTTATTCAGCAGCTCGAAGAGCGTATAAAACACATGGTTACAGAGTGGAGGCAAGGTGTTGGTGTCAGTGTGTCACTGGAGAAACCCGTGACGATGCTATTGAAAGGTAGCCTCTCACACGGTCGACCGCCAGTGATTAGAATGAATGGGGCTAGCCTTAGGTACAAAACTGTGATCAAGTATCTGGGTATTAGCATAGGTGAAAGGATGAGTTTTCTCCTTCACTTCGCAAGAGTGAAGGAAAAACTTTTGAATGTGGTAGAACATGTCCGCCGTGTCCTACGGAGTGAATGGGGGTTAACCAGACGTGCCGTTCGGGCCCCATATGGTGGACTATACGTGGCCTGTGAGACTTATGGGTCACCAATATGGCACCGAGCGATCACGACTGTTGTTGGCCAAAATAAAATTTTGAGCTGCCAGCGAGTTATTTTGTTAGCTTGTCTGCTCGTGTGTCAAACAGTTTCAACGGACGCGTTACAGGTATTGTTGGGTGCACCCCCTTTAGACCTGGAAGCAAAGCGAATTTGCACTGCCTTTAGGATGAAGAGGGGACTGCCGTTACTGGCAACTGACGAGTTAAGTAATGATGAAGTGGAGAGGTTAAATTTCTAGGAGCGTATCACGCTTTTAAAGGAACGTGTCCATGCCTTATGGCAATACCGTTGGGAAAACTGTTCCAAAGGCAGAGCGACTTTTGAATTTATCCGCAATGTCTCGTACGTAGAAAAACACTCGATTTTAGCTATAGGCTTCATCTGGGGTTTCTGCTTACGGGCCACGGATCCCTTAATGCGTATATGCATAAGAGAGGTCTGTCGGGAACTGGGGCTTGCTTAAGTGGCATATCTGAAGATTGTTTGCACGTTTGGTATGTTTGCTTTAAGTACTCAGATTTTAGAGACTTGGAAGCAATGGGTATACGACAGACGAATGGGAACTTTGACCTCAGTCTGGCCCTTTCTACTTCTGAGACGGTGGCAGCTTTGGGCGCGTATGCTGTGCGTTTGTGGGCGTTCATCAGACGCAGCGCCGAGAAACTTGATCTGGACAACTCTGTCTGAACCTCTTCCGTGCTCTTCTTGTACGGCGACTATGACTGAACAACAGGGGGCTAGGAGTTGCATGGAGTTCTTAAGTCTTACCAGAGGCTTCCTCTTTCTAGTTGGTGATGTGGGGAAATCCGTTTCCACCTTTCCGACTTTGTCCTCAAAAATTTTTCCTAAGAGGTTGAGATAGGCCTCGCTCCGCCTAGTGAGAATACTATGTCCATGCGTATGCCACAGACTGGTTTTCTTCAAATGACTATCTCATGCCGAGTGCGGGTCTTATGGGACCTAGAAAGTCCGACCGGGGACATTTATAAATTATTTCTCATTTTTTTTCCCCAATTACGAAATCACGGGCGTCAGGAGCCCCCAAAGCACTTCTTCTAGCTTTCGCCTGACAACGGGAACGGTCCATAGCGGGAATTTCGTGGTGGCTGTGGTCGGCCCAAAAATCACGGGAAGAGCTTTTGCTCGGTGTGGAGTTGCATCGCAACCGGAAGCCTTACCCGCAGAAAGGCAGAGGTTTTAGATAGTGCCTCGCCTTCACCAAAGGGGAGATGCGACCGTAACGTATCTCGTCTGGTACTCGAGGACTTAATATTCCTCATGGCAATGTGCGCGCCGACTTCGACACCGTATGTTGCGAGGATTATTAACCGCGGGGAGTCCGAGTTTTTCACACTCCGTGTGCCATCGGGCACCGTGGGGTTAAACCTTCACGGTAGTGCGCCCACGTTAAACCCTCAGAGACTTCTCACAAGTAAACAGCTGAATTCAGATTGCCGAAGAGACCCGGTGCGCAACGCCTTCGGGGTAGCCTATCAAATTTTCCACGCATACATGCGGGCACATATGCTAAAAAAATATATTGGAAAGAGGACCCGGCCGCATTGATTTAATTATTATAGTTATTTCCCTTAACAGGAGAAAGGACTTGTACGTATATATTCTTTTGCTAGAAACGGCAAGAGCACATGTTTCATTAAATCGGCGGTATATTGTTCGCGTGTTGCTATATCATAACGTAACCAGTTTATGACGCATTCATAAACCCTTTCTTCGCTGGAAACCGATATATGGTCATTACTTATTAAACCAATTACTTGTTCACGTGTCAAATTTAAGAATTTATCAAATTGTGTGACTTCGTTGAAATGCTTCTCTACATAGGTTTCGGCGTAATTAACCAAGTCGACACAGCCGTGCATATCGGAGAAGTCTCGTATACCCAAAGAATTGCTGGCATCCAACTGAGTTCGCAAGTAGTCACAGCAGGCGTCTCAAACATCGGTTAATTGCAAGAGATTGGCTGCGGTTAACAGAACTTCGACATTATCCTCCTTGACTTCTACCATTGATGTGTACAAGTATTCGATAAGCCTATAGTACCATCAAAACCGCCCACAGCATAAATGCAACCATTAAGCACCGCAACACCTAAGGTAGATCGTCTATCCAACGTATTGATGCTGGTAGTCCATTGATCTGTCGCGGGATCGTAAACGTCCACAGTCCCCATACGTGATGA
>KN796667.1:64887-133518 GCA_000818775.1 Glossina palpalis gambiensis
ACTTTTCTTCCCGCAAATCATAGCACTCAACCGAACAGATTGCTTTTGACAGCTGACCTCCTATTACTAATAGTATCTTTGGCAATTCGACAGGTTTGCGAGGTATTGTACGCACCGGTTTAATTTCAGAAGGTAGTAGATGATAAGTAAGTGCTTCAATAATTAAATTTTTACATATAACATTGCCCTGTAACAAAGGCTCCTTGTCGACCTTCTGGGTTATATATTCTTTTGCTAGAAACGGCAAGCGCACATGTTTCATTAAATCGGCGGTATATTGTTCGCGTGTTGCTATATCATAACGTAACCAGTTTATGACGCATTCATAAACCCTTTCTTCGCTGGAAACCGATATATGGTCATTACTTATTAAACCAATTACTTGTTCATGTGTCAAATTTAAGAATTTATCAAATTGTGTGACTTCGTTGAAATGCTTCTCTATATAGGTTTCGTCGTAATTAATCAAGTCGACACAGCCGTGCATATCGGAGAAGTCTCGTATACCCAAACAATTGCTGGCATCCAACTGAGTTCGCAAGTAGTCACAGCAGGCGTCTCGAACATCGGTTAATTGCAAAAGTTTGGCTGCGGTTAACAGAACTTCGACATTATCCTCCTTGACTTCTACCGTTGATGTGTACACGTATTCGATAAGGAGCTCAAGAGCATGACGATCGACGCCCTGGAGGATAATTCGATCTTGTCGTGACTCTTCAAATCCTGTAAACATGGCATAGAAGTAAGGACTGTACGATGCCAAGACTATTTTATGAGCTGGTATTTCCATATCTTTAACTACCAGGGTAACGTCGCACAGCAGATTTTTTTTGCGCATTTCGTTCATGGCGTCAAAAGAACGCAGTTTTAATTCGCAACTGCTCGACAAAATAAATTGTTGTTGCATTATTATGTTTTTTTCTTTTTTAACTTTAAAAATATTTCACTTTCTCACCGTTCGCCTTTTTTTCAGACTGAGTTCATTTTTCATTCGACTTATTTATTTTGACATTGCACTTATTTTTCAACATTTACTTCTCTTTCAAAATATTACTTTGTTTAATATTTTACTTTATTAATACTACTAAGCTTATTATCTAATATCCATTTATTTAAATTAGAGCCGATAGCCTGTGTTGCTAGTGCTCAATGTCTTTTTTTTAGTCTAAGAATTTAAAATTAAAATAATAATAATAATACTTTGTTTAATAGCACTTGTTACTCTACTCTTGCTATTTAAATTTTATCAACTTTTTATGTCTTTTTCTGCACGTTCATAATGCGATCCTTTACCTTCTATTTTCCCTTTAAATATTTGACACGATAACTATTCTGCACTAGAGCCAAAAACTATGACATTTTATCGCATTCGATATCGCTACCGTGAACCGTCAGTCAATCCAACATTCGTTAACAGTTGCCCGATAACGAGAACCATCGGACCAGTACCTCATATATATGTAAGCAAAAACAATTATTATTATTAAATTTCATACCATTAATAGCTTAAATGTTCATTGACAACAGCGTCTCAGAAGTTATCGCTTACGGGTTTTAAACTAAGGATCTGACTTGTAGCGTTCACTTTTTTTATACTGGAAGTTTTAAATTGTTTTGATGAATAACCTATCCATATCTTCCGTTTTATATTAATGCTTATTGTGGATTTTAAGTCCGAGTTTTTTATCCATTTTTGCAAGAATAGTCATGATCGTCCAATTGGAAAATTTTAATTATATCGATTAGGACAAATTTTAACTTTCTAACTAATTCTTCGTGATTTTAAGCACGACAGACGGGCGAACGAAGGGACGAAAGTCCGAATTTTATGTTTGTCAAAATTATATATATATATACCTGATATCTCCGATAATGCTTGTTTCCTGGATCAGTTTAGTATGGATACAAGTCTCATTAACAGAAATTAAAAGAATTTAATTCATTAGATTAACACAAATAATTACGGTTAAGTAATTATTGTGCTTTTTAATTCGTGTAAAAAAAGTCTTCATCTACATTCGTGTAAAAAATAAAAAGCATACAAGCAAAATGATCGATGCTTTCTTAGCTTAGTAAGCATATACGATTCCGCAGTAGTCTAAATTCCGCTAAACTTGAAACATCCATTAATATTGCAGCCTTAACCTAGTTACAATTGCAGATAAAAGAAAAAGAATCATAAAATTATGCAATCAACCGGCAAGTATAAGAAATGTTGATTCTAATGATGAAAGTCAGTACGGCATCAACGAATCCATAATGGAATCAGTAACTGACATTATACTATGTACAAAGTTATTTCGGTGCAAACATGCCACCATACGACAAATGCAAGTTAACCGATTTAGTTTATGTACAACGTCGGTAATACGCGGCTATTAATAAGAATAGCTTTAATGGAACATACGTGGGTTAAAAAAAACATAGTTGAATTTGCGTTGGCCAAGTTTTATAAAAAAAACTCATTCCTCGATCGATGCATATGGGAACATTGAACACAATCGCATTTAGCAAAATCATCGAGAATACATATTTGTTTTTGAACTTTTTTCTCACAATTTGCGAATGTTTGAGCGCACATGTACATTATTTACTTATCTGTTGTTTAGTTTGCTTGAAAGGTAGTTTTATATAGATTCAGATATGGAAATACCAGCTCATAAAATAGTCTTGGCATCGTACAGTCCTTACTTCTATGCCATGTTTACAGGATTTGAAGAGTCACGACAAGATACTATTAGTAATAGGAGGTCAGCTGTCAAAAGCAATCTGTTCGGTTGAGTGCTATGATTTGCGGGAAGAAAAGTGGTATCTGGCTGCCGACATGCCCAATAGAAGATGCAGAGCCGGCTTAGCGGTATTAGGTGAAAAGGTGTATGCTGTAGGTGGTTTTAATGGATCATCACGTATGCGGACTGTGGACGTTTACGATCCCGCGACAGATCAATGGACTACCAGCAGCAATACGTTGGATAGACGATCTACCTTAGGTGTTGCGGTGCTTAATGGTTGCATTTATGCTGTGGGCGGTTTTTATGATACTATAGGCCTTAGCTCGGCTGAAATGTTTGATCCGAAAAATGAACTTTGGCGCTTCATAGCATCAATGTCTAACCGACGTAGTTCAGTGGGCGTGGGAGTAGTTAATGGTTTACTCTACGTTATCGGCGGTTTCGACCTTTATACACGTCAATGTCTCTCCTCAGTTGATCGCTACAATCCCGAAGCTGACACGTGGTGCGCTGTAGCAGATATGTCGGCACGTCGCTGCGACGCTGGTATAGGTGTACTCAATAACATACTTTACGCTGTAGGTGGTCACGATGGTCCAATGGTGTACAGATCTGCAGAAGCATACAATCCTGAAAGCAATCAATGGCATTCAGTAGCTGATATGTCATTTTGCCGTAGAAACGCTAGCGTGGTAGCTCATGATGGCCTACTCTACGTAGTGGGAGGACATGACGGTGACTCGCATTCATCATCAGTCGAAGTTTATAGTCCCGAAACTAATTCTTGGCGTATACTGGCCGCTGCCATGATAATTGGACGCAGTTATGCCGGTGTGTGTATAATAGACAAACCTATGGGAACGGAAGAGCAAGGTGCGTTAGCACGGCAAGCGGCTGCCAATATAATGGATATTGTAGATGATGAACATAGCCAAGCTCAAGGTACAATAGAGGGAGCTTTTGGTTTGGTTCGGAACAGTGGACAACATCAACCATCGCAAGGCGAATATTACTAACAACAATAGCAACAGCAGCAACTGTAACCAACAGCAATAAATGAATCATCCACAAGATGAAAATAACTACCAAACCATTGAACAATTCCTGCAGCAATCAACGCCGCCGCTTCAATAAATGCTTTGAATCGAATCGAACGGCGACGTCAAAAAGAAGAAAAGCACACTGGGCTGACGTCGATGTGTGGTAACGTAAAAAAGAGAACAATACCATCACGTGGACCTACTGCAGCCGACCGAAGTAGGAATATTTTCATTTTATGAATCTACACGCTTGAAAGTAAACTCACGAATCCGTATTGGAGGTGAAGCTTTATTCTCCCATGAAACACATACACTTGAAGCTCTACTTTTGCATGGCGATCTTACCAGATCCAGATCCATATCTTTACAAGATGATCCTGTTTCAGTTGCTTTCAACGTTTCTTCTAATCTGCCCGCATTCTGAAAAAACTTTAGATCAAACCAGACAACCAGGCACCCAAAAGAAAGGCACCCAAAGACGAACTATAAAAGTATTCCCCGGCATGCAACAACAGCGTAAAGAACTTGAAATGATATTTTTTCGTCACAGATGCAAAGAAGCTCGTAACGCATACAGCATGGGTGAAACGCCGAAGGTTTAAGGATAGGTTTTACAGATGACGAAAAACAATTCTCTTACGATGGTGCAAATCGAAGTACTAGGTTTGAATCGTTTATCGTCGCTATGGTTATTAATTTTAATAGAAAGATCTGTAGCTACAGTTCATTTTCATAAAAAGACATGCGTTCATTGTTTATTTTCATGTAAAAATACCTTTCGTTTATTTTCATTCATTTCACATTAACATCATAAATTTCACATCTGCGCTCTCTATATTGAACATGTGAAGAGGAAAATATGGTAACGACTTTTAGCGAAGAGTTTACCAAATCGATATTTACATAAATTTAAATTTATTTTAGAAGTGGACATAGAAGTTGCAGGAAGTGAATGATTTGCGAAAATGAATTAAATAAAAGAAATTAAAAAAATTTATATTTTTCAGAAATAGAATATTTTTCTCAGACAAATTCGATTTATCGCACAGTTCATGGCGCGTACCTATGCGAATGAATTGGGGTTTAGCGGGCCTCGGAGACGATTAAAAAACAACTCAACCGTGAAAGAAAAATAGACGAAAGTATGCGTTTAGTGATGGAGGGCTTCTTTGGGTTTGAGGAAGGGGGCGTGTTAAATAGGAATTTACCATCCATAGATGATGTGTTAGCAAGTCTGACAACTACTGTAGGACTGACGGGACTGGTACGCCGAGAAGTGACATCATGCAAACAAACATGCTGAGACGACAAGTTTATATAGGAGGAGAGTATGATGATGTATGCCGGAAACAAAGAAATGGTCGCAAGTTTTGTTAACGGCATATGCAGCAGAAAGCGGACAGACGACGCCACATATCGCGTGTGATTATGGGGGCTTGTCGTTGCAGTTAAGATGCTGAACGATATACGAGGCGCTATCCTTCAAGCGGCAATACACAACAAGGAGATAGCAAACGACGGTGGGAAAGCGCAAAGGACGTGTGACTTAATTGTGATGCTGACGAAGTTCGCAAACGTCTTCCACCGGAGCTCCACCAACAGCAGCATATGGATGGTGCTCAACTGCGAAAACACTATTCGTGATTACTTAATTTGCAAGAAAATTAAACTTAAAGAAATGAAAACGGCCTAGGAAATACAGATATCTTGTAGGGCGCCTGGCAAACCGGCAAGCTTATCCACAGCACAAGCAAGCCTAACACCTATTTGCAGCCTCAAAACATTTAGCATTATTTAACCCTAAAGTAGTATGGAAGTTATATATATATTTTTTTTTCCATAAATTTTTGAACTTTTATTTTAATTTTTTAAGTAAATTATTATTAGTTTTCTTTTGATTTGGTTTTTTGCAATTTTCTTTTGCTTTTTGACAATTTTCTATGTACACCTTTCAAGTATGCATAGTTATTATTTTTATAGGCCGCCAGCTTATTGTTGACATTGGAACTAATGAATTGAAGTCATTAGACTATTATTTTACAGAAAATCCCGTTTATTCGTTTGAATCGAAAAAAGCGCTAACGTTGTCCAAAACAGATCCCAAACCAACAAATAGCAAATTTATAAATAATTGTACACAACAAATGCAATTAAAAGATACAGACAAATACACAGATCAAGTACTACGACTTATTGCCAGCCATGCCATAAACGAGTGCATTCGTGAAAAATGCAATGAATGCCTAGAGTCCACGACAACGGTCGCATGACATGAACAAAATCTAAACGAGAAGCTCGCATTAGAAACAGTGATGCACACTTTCGCTTCTTGGGAGTGATTACGGTCAATTCGAGACACTCCAGACACGTTAGTCCATCTACCAGATTAGAAACAAATTAGCAATGAAATATTATTATATACATATAAATATTAGTAACGCTTTCATTGCAGTAGCGTGAGAATGTATGCATAGTAAGAGACGTAGTATTACCATTACGGCCAGAAAAACACAAGCACGGGCTAACGGACATGTGATAGATGTGAACAAGAAACAGATGCCGATGTGTTGTCTCACAAATTAACGGATGGACGTGAAATATAACAACATTAGTATAAGATCATATTCATACCATGGCTATAGTGCAGGTCAGATGATCTGGTCAAGGTCAATTGAACAGATATTAACATAAACCCGTACCCCTTCACAACTGAAGAAAAAACACAATTAGTAGAATAAACCATTTCGTCAGCTGTTTGCAAAAATACAAACGCCACTTATAAATGACGTTCCAACATTAGATGAACTAAAAAACAAACTAGCAAGTAAATATAAACCACTAAATCAACTACTAAATTAAATCAATTACACTCTGTAGTAAGACAAATTACGCAAATGGACATCATAGCAGGCTATAAAGAGAAAATTTTGAACCAATTTGCATAATCTGCATAATCTGTACAAAATACAGTTCTTCATTAATCATATCTAAAAACGGTCTGAAAAATTAACATTAAACCCGATTGCTATCAAAGAGCCTTTTAGAGCCTATTAATTAAAACTTTGTCAGTTGCCAGACGAAGCTCACCGAAGTTCAAATCCGATAGGCTAAAGCCAATCACAGAAATGATACAAAGCAGTTTAGCCTATGTAATCAGAACATTAATATTATCGAATAAGTAAATGAATTGTATTGTTAAATGTAACGATACATAAAGATAAAGGATATACGAACATATTAAGATAGAAAAGGACATGCCGATACTCACCGGTAATTAAATCATTTATTCAACAACTCTGATCACGGAGAAGCCGGTAAACTAATGGAAAAAGCAAAGCGTATTAAGAAGAGCAATGAATTCAACTTATTATGTGGCAAATATTTCAGTCTCTCCATCCTCATTCTCGTTAAAATGTGAAAAGAAAGTCTGAGGACAAAGGATGTGCTACTTTAGGTTGATAGACTCCATATGTATTACAATAACATTGTTTTGGAAACATTAAAACATAGATGAAAAAAGAACACGAAATTAAAACAATAGGTAAACACTTACGTTTCTTTCTGTATATCGAAGCTAACTATGAATATTGAAACAACAAAGTGATTACGTGTTTGTTACTCACTCATTTAGATTGGAATTTTACATATAATTGAATTGATATGTAGTGACCAGAAATTTTCTCCTTATCGACCTGAATATATTAAAATAGAATCTATTTCTGCAGACCGTTGCTGAACACGTATTTAATTAAAGAGACATTAATTTGCAGTAAATATTTTAGGTGATGAGTTCCAAGGGTCCAGTGACCTGATCAGCATCATAACGAAAAAAAAAAAAATTGAACTTTGCCAGCCACAGCGGCACAGAGTGTCTTACTAGTAATAATATATGGAACGTGTATGTGTTGTTATAAAACTTGCCTGATCAAAAACAAAAAAAAAAAAAAAAGAAAAGGTACTCGCCTAATGTTGCTTGTTATAAGTAAGCAACACCAAGGCCGTACATTTGAAAACCCATTAGAACTAATGTAAATGATTATTATAATTTTATACTAATGAATTCAAATTTTAAAATAAAAGAAACAATCGAGATGGTACAACATATCTGACAACTACTACTACTTCTTTTTGAACAAATGCAACATTGCGAACCAACAACAAATTTAAAAGGAATTTCTTTTTAATTTGTTTTCGCGCCTGTAAACAAAAGCAAAATGAGCCTACCAATAGGTACATTTTAATTTATATTAAAAATTATTATTAATATTATTTTTCTTTTCAGAAGAATTAATGAGAAAAACGGCAATGAGCCTCGACGACATCATCAAAGAGGAGAAAGAGAAAAGGAAAACAAAATCGCCACAAAAATGCGTTCGGTGCGGTTCTACCATAATATGCTATATTTGTGCAGATAAGACAAGGCAAACACTAATCGAAAAGTAAGTAACCAATTTTTTTTATTTAAAATTTTAATCTTTTTTTATCTTTAAAACATATATTTTTTTTTTAGGAACCCCATAAGAATAACAATCTGGAACTATTAACTGAAGTCACAACGAAAATCAGCTCATACAATTATAAAAAAAATTCCTCAAATTGTAAACTAACACAATGTTATAAAAAAGTGTAAAACTGTAAATAAAAATTTCTCCAGTGAATATGAATAACTATGAAACTAACACTTGGCTTACTTCCGTAAAACATTTAAACAAACAGACCCTACAAAGGAACGCTTCCAGTAAAAGGAAGGAAAATGTACTGCTCTAGACGTCTTGTTCATCAGACAATTATTGTTCCATACTATCAGGTAAAAATGTTTGTTTCTTTACTTGTTTCGTTATTAACATATCGTTGGTGTTGGTCTCGACAAAATTATTCTAATAACGACTTGGTTGATGTATAATTACCAAGCGTTCTTGAAAACTGAAAAAATAAAATTTTGTTTTTCAATAGCCTCCGTACATAAAGGAAAATCGTTTCTATGCTAAGAGTTAAGAATATATTGAAAAGGAATCGCATCAAATTCCCGAAAAAACAGAAAGAAAATAACAACCAAATAAAAGAAATTTTGTATAAAGGATAAAGAAATTTTGTATAAATCATCAAAGGAAAACCTACAAACAAGTGGCTGATCGCTCAGGTAAATTTAGTGTAATTGTACTTGAAAGAAATCTCACGAAATTCCAGAAAAAAAAATTGGTAGCGAGGTGAGCGAAGGAGTGGGCGTGCTTTGATATAGGGAAGGAAAATATTTTCCTATGAAGAGAATACTTTGAAGAAATGTGAAATATGAAATATGAAGAACTTCTGAAATAGATTTTCCTAAGAAAAGAATACTTTGAAGGAATGTGTGAAATGTAAAATGAAAAGGAGAAATTCCTGAAATACATTTTCCGAAGAGAAGAATACTTTGAGGAAGTGTAAAAATATAAAATGTAAAAGAAGAAATCCTGAAATATATTTCCCTAAAAAGGTATACTTTCAAGAAATTTCTTCTGAGTACAAAACCTGAAGCCGCTGAGCTACCCCAGCACCAGGTTTTGGGCAAAAATAGTCGTCATAAGCCCTCTAAAATCTCCATTAAAGTTGCTTGGCTATGTTACTTTCTTTTCTATGCGCACTTTAAAATTATATAACTGTTATTAAATGGTAAGAAATGCAAAATTTATAAAGAAAATAATTAAATATTTTTTAAGTCTTCTGTAATCTTATGTTGCTAGAAATATTCTTCGCATATTTATCAAATTGCAAATTACGCTTAAATGAATACTAAGAGCATTTGCTTGCTTGCAATTGACTGGAACAATAAGGGCTTTTACAAAAACTATATTATTTTCCACTTGTCATGATTTAGTTATTATATTCGATTGTTAATATTAGTAGCCGTTTATATAACATCACTTTGAGAATCGTCGCTTATACGTAGATAATTTGAAACTTACCATTCGTATTTATCAAAATCATTTGCATTCGTATGTCGTAATCGTTTGCCGACAAAAGCTTTGTGTTACGCTGATTCTAATGAGCGAAGTCAACTCTCCTATTTTGCACAAAACGTTTCTATCATTACAAATGTTCCAAAACGAGCAATTCCTTGTGGAGTTTTTTATCACATATACCAACAAGCAAGTAACGCACACAGCATTAGGCAAAACGCCGAAGGCTCAAAGATACATTTTGTTTGTGCAAGTCTAAGTACTAGAGTTGAATCGTTTGTCGTTATCACATTTGATTGCCTTTGTACATCATTGTTTTTACGAATACAAGTAATCAGAAATACCGGTGATTGCAGATACCAATCTGATATATAAAGAAACATTCATGATTTTTGCGAACATTCAAGCGCACGGTCTCGTGATATAAATTTTCAAAGGAGCTGCGGACGAGTGTCTGAAAAATTCATACAATGATTTCCAGCAATCAATAATTAGCTTTTTCTTATCACTCACCCAAATTTCTATCTCAGCAGATAATGGAAGAAGTTTTATGGACTGTGACGTAGCAATAAAAATTACATATCTTTTGCATAACTTTCAACCGACCGCTGATCATTTCAAATTTTTCGACGTACACGTCTTACTTTAGAATTTCCTGCAAAGAGAAAAATAATTTCATATGAAGTAGTTGGCAATAATAACAAAATGCTAACATTTATAAAGAATAAGAACAAAAACAAATTTTCAAGACGAAACACTTTGTTTCTCAGCACAAAGGAAGGGAATTCCAATTCTACTAAGAGTTAGATGACCGCAGCTCATAGCATTTTTAATACCGAAATTTGTAGAATGAAAACGACTTGACTTGCTTTCAATATGAAAATTCCAGCATCTCAAACATATATATTAAAAATGTTGTCACAACCCCGTTAAGTTTACACATTTTTATAAAACCGATATTTTTTCGAATACATCTTCAGAATTCTCCTCCATTTTTAAAATGCAATTACTTTCGACTGTATATGTCTTTTCAAGTATATGTATACTGCCACTTTTTTTACTCGCGTTACAGTTAGCAAAGCTTGATAGATTACATCAGATAGACATTATTTTCACTTAACAACATTCGTACAAATATGTTAATGGCCACCTAAGTTGTCAACGAATCAGACAACTGATGTGAGTACCATACATGAAATATTTTATTAATTTTTTCTGTTTATAAATTATTTATGTTGTGCGATGTCTTATGACTTACCTAATATTTCCTTTTTTTTTTTTTTTTGGATTTGATATGGATTGGACCTTTTTGGACTTGAATTTAGATCCATTATCTAGTAACTTTATAGAAATCCATTGCTGATATTCATAATTTCACTTGATGATGAAATAATGATGCTTTTTTACTAAATTTTTTGATTTTTTGCTTTCTAGGTTACGTTTAACTCATTGGTGATGAAATTGTTTACGTTAAATTGAGTAATGTGCTGTTAACTTAAATTTATATCCATTATCTAGTAACTTTATAGAAATCCATTGATGATATTCAAAATTTCACGTGATGATGAAATATTGATGCTTTTTTACTAAGATTTTTTCAATTTTTTACTTTCTAGGTTATGTTTGACTCTTTTCTTTATTTCAATTGAGTGTACACGCTGAAGTTGGTTGTGTACACCCCAACGACATCATGAAGACTGCTTTATCTTATATACTTTTAAAACCAATTACATTGTAGTTCACAAGACAGTGACGTTTTGTTACCAACGTTGACCCACTCGTTTTACGTTTTTTAACCGCATTTTCAAAATTATATGGTACGGCTTCATATATATCCATATTGTCCGAAGGCTCAGCGCTATATTACTATAATATTGAAACTATTCTAAGTTTAGGTTATTCATCCCATCACGTAACAGACTGCTCAGACTGTGCAAGACTTCTCGTAAAAGACCACGACTAAGCTAAGTTATAAAATACGTTATACTTGTACAGGGTATTCTTGAAAGATATACAAATTTTTTCTGTTGCTGCAAAAAAAAGATACTATATAAAGTTCCTATAGTTTTTTTTTTGATGTTGAGTTAAAATCGACTAAATATATAAATTTTCTATATAAAATTTCTTTTGAAATCCACAACCGGTTGTGCAATCACATTTTCAAAACATCCCAAAAGAAAACTCCCTTAATTAAACTCACAATCGTTTGCCGTCCGTCTGGCGTATATAAAAACATTCTCTCGATAACAAAAATTTGACATTGGGCGAACAATTGAAAGGTCTTTCAGGCAGATTTGTATTGAAAACGGAGCATATCGGATAAAGAATACGCTTATAGCACAATATAATAAAAACAACAGCTTTGATTTCTAGATTTATGGTTCCCTATACATATAAACCATACAACGATCGAAACTTCCACATATATAGATGAGCCTTTTTCAGATGTACAACATTGAAAAAAAAACATCCATCCGACCCTTATTATTATTATTATGGAGCATGAAAATTGTTTTCCATTGTTATTCTTAAAATAAATATGTCGGATGTAAAAGATTTGGTGACATTAAAATACAACTTTCTTGTTTTATTTGCATAAAACACAACCTCCAAAGCATAGCATCCGACGCCGAAGTGTCTGTGTATGTTTGCTCTGCAAACATGAACATAATAATGGCTTTGCACTTACATTTAACGACAGCTTCCGCGAATCCCTTATAGATGAGAACACCGAAAGTATAATTCTCGATTATAAAAATGGTAATAAATATACTTCTATATCTGCAATTAATTATTTTACAAAGTTTTCTCACTTCTACTATGTTATACAAAGCCGGCGAACTGTTCTACAATTTTTCTGATGAGCGTTGCCAATACAATTTCTTATGCAAACGTATGGTTGCCTACAGCTACGAATGAATATGCAATGAATATATGGCATAAACCATTCTTTTGTATTGCATTGTTGTGAAATCGAAAAAAAGCAAAATCTCATTGTAATCTTGAAACTATTTTCAGGCCGGAACTTCAACTTTGTTTGGTGGTTTAACACTAGAATATGAGTAAATCTCATCAATTTTCTTTATCACGAATCAATAAACAATCTTGTTTGTTTTTATATTAACTTTCTGATTGTTCTTTTTTTATAAATTTGTTATTTACGTTTACCTTGATTTCTTTAGTTGGGTGTTGTTTACATTTTCACACACACTTTAATACAATTTTCTGAAGACGAAAATGACCCTTCATTGTGTCAACTCGCAATCGTTTATATAACTTTCGTTACAGTTTGTTACGTTTTCTCTGACGACGAAAATTGACATTCGTCTTTCTTTGTGTTAAGCATCAATTTCGTCGCCGCTTTCTGATACTGTTTGCTTTTTATATACAGGCAACATTACATAAACAACACTACACATACAAAATTGTATAAAAACATCATTTTAAAAAATACCCACACAATATTCTTAGGGTTTCTTTTTTTACAAGCTCAACCCTAAAGAAATTATTGTGGTAATTCTTACTGCATCCATTTAATTCTACATCAAATTGGTGGTTATATATTTTGCTTCCGTCTGCAATGACATAGTTGAGAGAAAGACCGATGTAGCGCATGCAAAAAACGAAATTCGAACGAAAATGAATGGTATCCTGCGCATAAAGTAAGATTAGCAAACAAATGAAAGTGAAAGTCATATTTAAAGGTTAAGGAATTTAATTAGTATTCATTCGGTTTGATGTATGCGACTCTAATTTTCACGCTAGTAAGTTCTTCATTGTGATGGAAGGCAATGAAAAAGGTTTTAAATTTGTAATAGATGCTTTCTAGAAAATTCTATTTGAACATATTAATATTCGATTCCGTTAGTCAAAAAGCTAACGCTAATATGCTAAAAGGCAATGACTTCAAGTTTTGACCTTAATATCTAATTCTAAACAGTAGAGGTTTTTATGCACACATATACAGATGTTCCTCATGTACCACGGTACTTGTAAAACACAGTTTCGGTATTACACGATACAATATTTGCATTTGGAATGAAATTTTATAATAAAATTTTCATCATGAAATTTTACACCTCAAGACTTGATTTCGATGCGACTCGGTGTGTATAATTTTGATCTACGTTATATCTAAGTTGAATTAATTAATTAATTTTGCTTTTCTATACGGTATATTACTTTACATAAAAAAATAAAAAGGTTTCATATAAGAAACTTTCGATACAGCATAGTACGAATTAAGCGACGGACGCCGGTACTGGACTTTTACTTGGCTTCGTTGGACTTGGCAGATCGTTTGGTTTTTAAGTGAAGGAAAAGAAGAACACATAAACCCCTTGTTAGCAAACGACAACGAACAAGTCGGAAAATTATGTTCGGCTACGCCGCTTATTTTATACTCAACGGCTTTATCTTAAAAAATGAAATTTCGATACTATGTAATACTGAGCGAGCATGGTTGGTTTTACAAATCTTGTACATATATTATTAACGAACACATAATTTTGGCTTTAAGATGGTTTTTTAAGAAAATTGTAGCCGATATCTTAATTTTTCGTACAGGAAAGTGTTTACCATAGGAAAATAAAAAGCTGCACCGGCAAGTATACTTGGATCGACTTCAAGGAATATGTACTTTATAGAGTCTTTGAAACTTCTTTCTGGACATTGCAAATATTTGCACAAAGGGATGAAATTTCTATATTTTATAATATTGAGAGAGGGTATCCCGTTTTTACAAAGGTACTAGAGCATCATTTATAGCGTGTATGTGCACATTTTTATCGTTATATCTGTTTACGTCTGAATGAATGAATAAAAAATATAAATATTGTCTTCGATTTGCGCTGTGCTATGAGAGAGTTATTTGATCGAACAGACGTATATGCGGACATGTTTAAATGCAGGATTTGACATATTTGGTAAGTTAGAGTATAGAAAGAAACAAGGACGATTTATTATTGGTTAGTTACCTGAAAAGGCACCTAATTTTGATATTGGCAGAGACACAAACAAAGGAAGTAAATGGATAACATCAACACTTTATATATGGCAATATATAATTTTATATAAAAGTATTGTTACAATGTATTTATTTAACTGTTATTACAATGTATAACTTACCAAACGGATATATTCCATTTCAAAGCTAAATAAAATTAAAATAGTTAAAAGCATTTTTAAATTTTTCATTCATTTATTACATTTTTATGCATTATATTTATTTAACAAGGAAAGATCATTTATATATTATTTAAAAAAAAATTTACTACAGTTGCTTTTAAATGCGGATATAAATAATCAGCTATTACAGATTTCCGTGAATTTTGGAATTAAATTTAACTTTATAAGGTTCCTCTTTTCTACTATTGGGCTAACAATTGTGGCTTGTTCTTATATATTTTGTTTTGCTCTTTTGTTTTATTTGGGTTTATATTAATTATTGCATATGATATCGATATTGTTTGCCTTTAATTGTGTAATAACCGCTTGAAAGATGATCTAAACAACGTTTCATTTCCTCTCTCATGTACTTTGATGTGTAGGTGTGCACACATCTCAATAAATAAATTGGAAGCATTAATAATAATATTTACATTTAAAATTTTTAGTATAAAAAATACCATTTTCCGAAAATGTTGTTCTTTTTGTAGTTCTTCTGTGCAACTTGAAAATTTATGAAAATAATAACACTTAATACATTTTTTTGTTTTTGTAGTTTTTTATATTTAAAATCTAAAGTAACAATTTTTTTATACTTAATTGAGATTGTAAAAATATATTTATATAAATACGTAAATTGTACGTTGGTTGTAGTTTCTTTTATTTAAAACTAAAAAACTAAAAAAAAAATGAAAAAAAACTCAAAATAACAATTTAAGCAAGTTGATCATTTAATTATACATTTAAAAACATTAATATTAAATTAACATTAAATATTATTAATAATAGTAAAACGTACTAAACAGTCAAAAATTGATGTAGCCTCTTTCCCTTACGTCGAGCGAATATGCAATAAATATTATGTATACTTCACGCGAAGACATTTCTGCAGAACAAATGTTTCTTGAATTGTAAAAATGTTGCATTAACTATATTTGTTTGGATAATTTCGCTTGATGTAAGTTAAAAGTCACTACATAGGTTTCAGAAAAAAAAAAAACAAAATCACATACGCTATGGTATTTTTAGAAAAGCATGGTTTGGTTGCCCTTTTTGTTTTTCTGTAATATTTTCGTTCTTTCGTCATTAATAATGTTAATTAAACAAATAAAAACAAAAATCTTATATACCTAAGTACACATAACACATAACATACACTAATGATATTATTATTTTTAATAATGAATTTTTAATATTAATTGATGATTATTTTTTGTTTCGTTTTTTCTTTTTTTCGTTTTGCTTGTGCATCACAGACTTCCCACCCAACAACGTAAGAAACGGCAAAAATCATTTCGAATATTTATTATCATCAGTCAATTGAGTAACTATAGCAATTAAGAAACTTAATAAACAATATTTTATAATGCTCACTGCGTTTTATGGAAATATTTGCTTCGTATCTGGATCGATATTCCATCAAAATATGTGTCATGTTATTTTATAAAATAGCTAAGTATGCGCTCTACGATATAAGCGTTACACAAAAATGACTTATTCGAAAATCACGTCTAGTCGGTATTCTTCGAAGTATTTAAAACTAGGTTGATAGCGAATTGCAAGTTGACGCAATGTCAATTTACAGACCAGCTATGGTAGGATATCTTATTACATCAACTATGCCCGTATTCAGTTTTTAATTATTGGTAAAGAGAAAAATATAAGAACGAAGGCATTTAGCTGGCACAGTACATATTACGAAATCGATAAAGTGAAGCTTTACTTTGTATTACATTTGTTCTCATTCAGGAAAAAATTGAGAAAATAGAACCAATCGCGTTCAAACGTAACTGTTCAAGCGTGCTAGCGTACCTTATAGGTCCGTTCGGAATTTTTTTTATTTGATTTAGCTTACTTGTCTTTGGTACATAGATCCTTCTCGTAAAAAGTTCTTTTAGCGTCGTGCTACTTCGTCGTCGTGGAAGACAAATTAGGTCTATATATTTGAGGAAGAGAAATTAAAGAATCAAATGCAAGTTCTCCAAATAGGAAATCAAAATTTGACTATATTTTTAAAAAGGAAGCGGTGTGTGTAACGAGTAAACGATTGGTTGCGTTGTTGAGAGCAGTGAAACACGCTCCCTTCCCCGCTTTCAGCTCACATGATGGACGACGGGATTGCGCCAATTCCGAGACCGAGGCAACCGATTTTTGTCTTTACCTCAATAATGTTGTTTGAAGTGACTTCCCTCTTTCTTGAAGAGGTTGGTAAGAATGGTCGTCATGTGGTGTAAGTAAAATTCAACGCAGAACATCAGCTGAACCCGATATTACAAAAGGTAGTTTTGTAAAGTGAAAACAAAGACGATATGCAGAAACTGAAACTCAGCTTACAAACGAAATTATGAAAAAGCGATGCATAAATGGCAATTCAAAACACAAAATACTAGTAAAACATAAGTCATCAGTAGAGCCTAAGATATAAATGAGATGTAACTGGGAAGTCTAAAGTACAATGACAAATGGTTAAATGATCAGTAAAATGCTGAGTGATCCTAATACACAATTATATTGCTGTTTGATTTATTTTTGAAGAGCTAGCTTCTATTGTACGATTCGCGTTTCCAACAGTAAACATATTTAAGAAAAAAATTTCAATTATTTAATTTAATTTTATTGAAAAAGCAACTCTTTTATATACTTATTGTATATTAAGTTATAAACGTCATAGAGTAATCAACCACAATAGTGGCGACGAAGCGAAAAAGAAAATTAATGAACTGCGTTTTTTTGTCAAAGAAGAAAAGATTGTAAAAAAAAAATTAAATGCTATAAGTTGTGATTAGGCAAAATCGCCAACTCGTTTTATCTTCACATACCTCCCGTTCGGGAGGGAGTGCTAGTACTTAAGTTGTGGGAGTAGTAGTAAGGGTACAGTAACTGACAACGGGCAGTAAACATCTCAGTTGATTTTAACTGAGATCTGGCAAAGGTTGTCAACGGCGATCTTTAAATGGAATTAAGAAAGCAACTTCCGTTCAATCGTAATGTTCTCTGAAAAATTGTAGAACAAGGACACGGATAAAATCTTGTGAGAGGACCCTGGAATCCGACCAGTTATAAGGGCTAAAAGCTTCGTAAAGTGAACCACTTTTTTCGCAAAAGCAGCAAAAAATTTGCAAAGAAAAAACAGATTAAAAGAAACTAAACTGCGCTCTTTTTTTGCAAAACGAGCTTATAAAAAGTTTGCTAAATCGAAAAAAAAAAATAGGTAACAGATGGAAGAGATGCAACATCGAGCATCAACAGCATAATCTGGCAATGCAGGAATTAATGAAAGGTTTGACCGAAGTCGAGGCTTAATATGCAAACCCAAAAAAGTTCGAGTTCGTAATTAAAGCATTTAGTACCAACATCAAAGAGTTTAAATATTATGAACACATTTGATCGATACGAAGACTTATTTGTTGTAGACTTTGCTAGGCTGTATGGCGCACCTAAAGTACGTTTATTGTTAAAAAAAATTCAACCCAATTGTTTGTAACAAATATACGACTTATATCTTACCAAAGACATCAATTAAGTTCAAGAATACCATAGAAAAACTCAATGAACTGTTTGGCACCTATATGTTGCAATTACATATTAGATATAACTGTTTCCAAATAACAAAAGATGATCATGCAGAGTTTATCATATACGCAGGCATCGTCAATAAAAATTCAAGGTATATGGATTGTTTCTGTTTTAATTCATGTGCTTGGTTTTTGTCATGGGATTTTGATAGTCGCACTAAGTTATTAAATAAAATTGACAATGAGGGCAGCTCCATTACATTGGAAGCTCTTAAAAGAAAAAGGTTAACGCTTGAATAATCCGAAAGTTGATACAGTGCTTATGAAAAAGTCTGCAAAGTAAAAGTAGATCAGTACGTCTGTACATCAAGTACAAGCGGAGAAAAAAGAAATGTCCGTTCCAAAGTGTCCGCGTTGGTTTTGTGGTGGCATACATTTTACTCGCACCGAAAACACTAATGTGAGCAATGCAGTGCAGTTGATCACAAGAAAGGCTATCGCAATGAAGCTAAGAAAGCAAAGATGTAAAAAAGATGTTTCAGAAAATATAACGAAAACAACAATGGCAGACAAGCGTCCTGTAGCCAGCGGTCAGTTGATGTTTGGCTTGCAAAGTGTCAACACGTATGTTTGCGCAAGCGAGTGTCAGTTTGACTGTAATCAATTTATAGAAATTGATTTTCCGAAGAAATGACATCCTCCGATGAAGTAGCTAGTGGCGAAGGGTGGCCAGAAGGCTGGACCACTAAAAGGGGGTGGTGAAAAACGCAACCACAGTCCGTCCGATGTGTCGGAAAGCGACACCGCGGTTAAGGTGAATATGCGCCGTAGTGATTCGATGCTTACGGTTTCCGGTTCTCGGTCGGTGAAGAGTCGCAAGGCGAAAACCGGCACTGTGGCTGCACCCGCTAGTCAGTGTACGTGGAGGAGCGGAATGCTGCCGCAGGGTCGGTGAACAAGATGAAGGCGATAACCACTCGCCTGCAGAAATCCGTTCTTTCGCCGGACAACTTTTGTTGATAGGCTGCCGGTGAGCTCTTAAGCTTTGGTGGCGAATATGGGAGGCCGCATCGAGGAGCTGCAGAAAGGCGGCGGATGTTTTAAATCCGCAACCTGCTTGGATGGGGCACCCCCAACAACGTCGGTTCCTCCACCGTTGTTGAGGCTGCACGGACCGTTGTACCGCCAAAGCCAGTGGAAACCAGGTCTGTGGTTGTCTGTAGTAGGAATACTGCGGATATACCTTAGGAGGTGGTCAAAAAGGTGATAGAACAGGTGGGACCGACGTTGGGCGTTAGGATTCATGGCATTAAACCAATCCGCGGCGGTGGAGCCGTAGTTCGGACTCCATCCGTTGCGGAGAGGCAAAAGATTGTGACCAACGCAAAATTTGGGGAAGTCGGGCTTAGCGTGTCCGTTGTAAACAAACTAGGCCGCACACTGTACAAACTGCGAATTAAGGGGGCATCCAGCGGATCCTCTTACGATGTCCTCCGCCTGTCCTGAGTATAACAGGATGGTTGCACGGGTGGCAGCTCGCCATAGAAGTGTCCTTGCTCAAACTCCAATATAACTGCATTCGCAATTATCACGCGTTGTGTGAGTGCGTCCAGTGTATGCGTGAGGTAGGCAGTGGAGTGGCGTTAATGCAAGAGCCGTGCGTATCTGGTGGTAGGCTCAAGGGCCTGTCAGCGGATGTGCGTGTGTTCTTTGACCACAATAGCCGCTCTGTTGTTATTGTGAATGATGTGAATGTGGTAGCTGCACTTGGCCTGGCAAGTAGTCACGACGTTTGTGTGTCCGTTGGAGGCCCGTGTGCAAGCCTTTACTGTAAGTTTAATCAGGAACTGGATGGCTACCTCAATTATATGGATTCGGTGTTGCTGCTTGCTGGTGACACCCCATTGATCCTGGGGCTAGATGCTAATGCTTGCTCACTCCTATGGTTCACCAAGATGCCAGAGCATATTTCTGGCTTAAGCAACCAAATAAGGGGTGAAGTGCTGTCTGAGTGTCAAAAGTGTCTAGGTGTTAGATGAGACGAGTGAATGGTTCACTTTTCATGGTCCCGTTGGGGCTAGTGACATTGATGTCACTATTGCCAATAGGGCCGCAATGGGATTGTTCGATTTTTCGTGGGGGTGAAAGGTAGTTGGGGTATTAGTGATCACCATTTTATTGAAGGGGTGATGAACTATATCCCGGCCACGCCTGCATAAGTTGACGCTAAACGTTGGCGTACTTCCGGGGTAAACTACGACATCTACGGGGTCCTTATTCGGGAGACGGTTATTTGCTGTGCCGTTTGGGGACTTTCAGAGGAAACCCGTAGATGAGCAGGTAGATCACATAACTGGAGTGTTTGGAGTGTTAACGACTTGCTATTCGAGAGATGCCGCAAGGCAAATCAAAGAGGAGGAAAGTGGTGGACACATATCTGTCCGAAAAAAAGACTGTCCGCTGCCTTAGAAGGCAGTTCCAGCGGGCGAGAAGGTCCAATGCTGCAAATGCTGTTCAGCTAAGAGTCGAACTGAGACAATGCCTAAATGACTACAAACGCAAGCTTATTGAGACTAAAGAGAACGACTTGAAAAATTTGTCTCCCGCAGCTGTGATGATCTTTGGGTTCAGGTCTACCGTGTTGTCAAGGGAAAAAAAAATCCTTGAAGATAAGCGGATTTGGTACTCCTAATGGAGTATTATCCACTTGGGGGAGTGTCTGAATGCATTACTGGAAACATTTTTCCCTGGTAGGATCATGAGGTGCTTCCCAATATCGGGTTTGCGCCTCCTGGCCCTCCCTTGGAAAGGTGTGAAGTTGAGTGTAAAATTTCCAAAGTCAGATCAAAAGGGAAAAAAATTGAAAATTCTGAAAATTGCTTTTTTTTTCTATTTCTCAAATGCCGAGCAAATAAAAGAAGAAAAAAATGGTTATAGGGAAAACATTTTTCGATACTTGTTGACGTTAAATTATCCTTGAGTTGAAAATAAATGTGCTTTACAACAAAATTTTTTTTCGTCTTTTGGTAGTCTTACCGCAGCGTTACGTTACATTTACAACCAGTCTACCGTTGTTAGGGATTAACTTGATTATCGTCGAGGTTTACTTACCACGGCATAAATTTAACGGATATGGAAAATTTACTTCCGGTAGGGAAGAAATTACAATAGTTTTACAGTTGCAGAGTGACAATAAACTCGTTAATTTACTGGATCGCATTTGAATTACCATCATTTTTACTCATATGGAGTGAAAATTACTTTACTGCCGCGTTACAATAGACGAACAATAGAAAACAAATATCGCCATTTATGCACATTTGTTGAACTTTTTATTTGGAGCTACAATTCTAAGTTTCACTAGTAGCCAAGTTGCTGGAAGGAGCTTAAAATATGAACCTATAGATTTTGATGACTTTTTGAACACCTTGTGGTAGAAATTAATAACAGGGGTATTGAATTAAATAAAAATTCTCTATATGTGAAGAGAAATAGTAAAAAATTCGCTACTAAATTCATTGTATAGAAAAGCAATCTGATGAATGCCTTAAAAACGATGTACGATATATTGATATTGGAAATTCCTCCACTAAATTAACAGTTTCTCCGCCAAAACCTTCTTCGGTAAACGAAATAGTTTGTGAAAATCCACTTTCAGTCAATTCAATGAAAACGGATATTGGAACACAAGCAGATATGGGTCATTCGGAAAATAAAGATGTAAGTAATATACTTCACGAATTTATAGCAAGTTTTGTAGAACAGAATGGGGTTTTCGGTAAAAAATAGAAGAGGAAAAGTCCACAAATATGGAAACAAAACTGCCCGACACAATTGTTCAGGAAAAGTTAGAAATTTTACCGTCGATCAGTCAAACCTTTCTAAGAACATACAATAAAAATATAAAGACTGTTCCCCAAGCCTTTTTAATTCTCTGTGCCTTTTAATGCTACTACAATTTTTATAGAAAATATGGAAAAATTTTATGAAAATTACTCCTATTTTATAAAATATATTACTTGGCTGAGGCAATTGATATTTGAAATAAAATAGTTAAGTCAGAAAATGCAGACGAGGCGCTTAATAACAATACGAACGACAATCTTACGACTTTCGATTATGAAAGCAAAACCCTAATATTATGCAGAATTCGTTTGTTTATAGTACGTTATAGTTATAGTTATAGTAGTAGTATTCGTGAAAAAAATGCCATAGTCGGATCAGCCATTACAATGCTATTTTACAACTAGAGGAATTTTCAACCACACTATTTTTAAAACCTCTCAAGTGAGAGGATATGACCGCACATTTTTCCGGGAGGAAATGAAAAATATTCTTCCAAAGCAAGCCCAGGTAGATTTTTTAAATAAATTAGATAACAATTTGGAAGCCTAAAATTTAATTGAAGTTAAGTCGGAGAGCACTTGTTGGAAAATAAGAAGAGAAATCATTGGAGTGAATGATTTATCCAGTGGCGATGTGGAGGATTTGAGGCAGCGATATACAAAAAAGGCAACCGGGGATGACTGCTTTTTTCAATACCTTGCCGAACCGTGCGAACTTGAAGAAGGACGCTTAGTATGCAATTTAGATACTACAGGGTCTATTATAAGAAACATTTCAGATGTTAGGAACTACATAAAGGCGTATTTGGTTATAAGCAATTGTCGAGGCAAAAATTGCCCATTTCCCGAAGGGATAGCCAGTACGCATGACGGGGGTTCAATTGGTAAATGGCTAATGATGTCTGGCATTATAATGTCTTATTTAAATTAAAAGAATGAAAATAAAGTGACAGAGAAAATGAAAAAAGAGATTTAGCGGTATTTTAAATTTGGTTTGTTTGTCCCTCCATGTGATACGTTCAAATTTTGATTTATGCATTTTGCAACAGTTTTTTGTGCAAAAGCATATTTAAATCTTTTCGAAATTTTTCTTTCGCATTTAGATGAGAAATATTTAAAAGAAGAGGCACGGATGACACAGTTACATTTACGATGTCGCAGGATAGCCCACAGGATTTTGATCGTGGCATGCGGGCGCAAGTAGGTGGCATATACGACGGCAACAACGGTGTTTTATCATGATTGTTACAAAATTTTGGAGGAAGTTAATAGACTGTCCGAAGATATTAACATTAGTAACCCATGTGGTCTATAATTTTTGACGGCGAAAGTAAATCATTTCACTTATTCCTACTAATGGTGTTGGGTTTAACGAAGCGAAACGTGATCCAAAGTTGAGTACGACGGATGAGGGATTAAATTCGGTAGGTTTATTGACGCAAATAGATTAAACAAAAATAGCGAAACCAAGCGAGTATTTTTTGATATTCGGCCCTGTAATCTAAATATGTCAAAAAGAGGCAGCGCAGATAAAAGTATAGATCAGGACAACATCGATGTAAATAGCTTAGGATTCGTGGAGACATGGAGTGGAAAGGCGTCCTTCCTCTACGCACTAGTAACTTTCTCAATTTGAAGCGAAATAGTTTTACCGATCCATTAGCTACTCCTCGATCATCGAAAGATGGAAAATGTTTTAACACTCATTTTTCGTGTCTCGAGTTGAGTTCGAATTCGAGCAACGACCCCTCTAATAAATCAATTACCTCAGCTAAATATTGGAAGGTACCACCAACTCTTCCTTCTCCTATTCTAGAAGAAGTTGGGCCAATACGACAAAAGGTAAAAAATTTGTTTGAAGATTTTAGGTATTTTAGTAAAATAGTATTAACATCAGGAGAGACCATCGACTATCTTGGAGGAAAACTGGAAAGCTTTCATGTAAATTATACAGATTTGTATCTCACTGATACCTCTCCCGGCTCTGAGAAGAAATGGTTGAGTGACGAGGTAACGAGGTAAGCTACATTTTAAGCTATCCTTTGGAAAAAATGATAAAATCTGGCATTTCGCTGCTAAAGTCGTCCACAATTGTATTAGTTACAATATTCCACTTAGTTTAGAAGTCTTTATGAAGAGTACAATTTTCATATCTATTCATTTAAAGGGGAATCATTGGTGTGTGACAATTATCAAAAAGATGATGACTATAGCTTCTTCGAAAATTTTAAAGCAAAACTTATTTATAAATATAATAAATGTGCTGAAGCCAATAAGTGGACTTTGTTAGAATACGGAAAACATTGGCGGTTAGAAACGGTAAAAAAAAGTACTCTACGCAAAGATGCTTGGTCCTGCGGGTACCATATTTTGGAATTCACTGAGGAGATGATAACGCAAAGCAGCGAAGATCTGAATTTTGTTCCTTGCGAATGGAGGTTCAAGTTGTGCAAAATGATTTTAAAACATTCAGAGGATCTTAGCTACGTTTGCATATATTGTTCAAGACAGATTAAAAATAAAACTATGCAATGTACTACTTGCTAAAGAAATATGCATAAATTTTGCATATACTCGTCATTTAGAAAGTGACATAGATAATAAATACATGTGTTTATTATGCACAAATTATATTAAGCACGAACGTTAATTTCTTGACAGGGTGAAAAATAATACATAGGCCTGACATGCACAAAATTGTAATATAAACAAAAAATTTATAGTGAAATAAATGTGGAAATTTCAATCGCAAAACACAGGTTTAAAAATCATTATGTGCTTCCTCTACTATTTTCCAGAATCTCCTGCTTAAGTGAACAAATTATTAATTATTTGTTTTACTCTTTGTAATTATATTGGAAATATTTTAGGTATACATTGTCGTGAAATAAAATAAGTTAAAGGACATAGGCTTAGAATATACGACGTCAGAAAGAAAAAGCACGCGGTCAACAAGCGCACACAAACATTTTTGCCATAGCATTTATTTTAGATGCCTATAGAACGTTTTGAATAAAATAGTATGCGGACATTGATTCATATACATATAACTTCTTAAGCAAGTGGAGAGACACCATGAAGAGAAATTTAGGCTGTCGTCACTTTAAAAAATAAAGAAACAAGATATAAAATACTATTACAAACAACTATTAAACTGAGTTTCAAGAAATGTTGACTTGACTTTATAAGTCAAAATATAAAATGAATAGAAATAAGCAAATAAGGAGAAAAAAAATTCTTTTTTAAATAAAAAATAAAAACAACCTAACTGGAGACGAGAACTGACACTCTTCAATGTATCACGATCAAATTTGCAAACTTGACGGTCAAAGTGCTTACCAAAAACTTTCTGGTGGCGTCCTAATCTACTGACTAAAAACCAAGAGTGTAAAAAAATATTTTTACAATCTCTATAAAGAAATCGAAATGGAGAAGAAGATAGAAAAGTTCATAAATGGATGCAACAGTGCTAGTGGGAGAACGTCGTCGTAAACCTCATTCCGATCCTAATGCATACGGAGTCTAAAGTGAAAGAATACATACGTCTTCTGTTTCCCGATGATGCGCGCCAGAAGGACATTAGCGACGGAATTCTCCGGGCGGTTTGACAAGTTGAAATAATTTTAGATAAATTGCAACTTCTTTTGTCTGAAAGGACAAATCCACGTGCAAACATATTTGGAGAAAGTGTATATACGTAACAGAATCAAAATACGAAACGAACATTGCTGAAGTATTCCTAATATTTTTGTTATTGTTCTTGTCAATGACTGTCTATCTAAACATCGACATATTTTCAGCAAGTGCTGTTTATAACGTCCAACGCAATATTCTGTTGCTTCATCGAAAAGTAAATTACTACTCTTCGCTAATCTCGACAACATTATAATAGTCATCATAGGTGGGGCAATCCCAAACTTGTATTTAACTGTATTTAATTGTATTATATATTTTTGTACTGAGGACGTTTTGCGTCCTTAATGCCGGAAAACAAAGAAATGCAAAAGAAGCGAGCCACAAAATCACAGTCCGAAGCCTTACCATGTCCGGCACGAGAGAGGAGACTTGTAATACGCGCTTTCACAATAAACTCTATAATGAATGAAGTAGATGAGCTAATAAATGTAGTGGAAAGGTTGGAAGGTACGACTATGAGGAAGTATGAGGAATTCCCCAAAGGACCAGAAATGTGATAAAATTTAAGAGCCAACAAATGATGACAGGGTGTTTTCAAGTACAAACGTTGCATTAGTCGGCGTTTAGGTGCAGACATATAAGAAAGTTTGCAGTAAAAAGTGTGGTGCCTGCGTATATTACTGTAGAAGATTTCTGGCGGTTCAGTGTTTACGTTGTCTGAAATAGAAAAGCAACCACTTGTGAGATAGCGGAATCCAACTAAGCAAACTTCTTTTTATAATTATTTTCCGTACCTTACACTTTTTAGTAGCTAATGAAAGAAAATAATTCCAAAAAAAGAAAAGCTCCGGAATTCCATATGAATAACGTAAGCGGGATTGTTTTAGAGAAGAATTGTTTAATTGTGCGATCATAGTCGATGCACAAGTGGTATCTGACGACGGCAGAGCTTATCATAATAATGAAGCAGGAAAAAGGAGTATTGTCAGTCTATTAACACAAAGTGGCAGCAGTCAACACAGTAGAATTGAGCTGGCGAGGCATATGGAGCAAAGAATCAATGTACTTTGTATGACCTCAGATATCCGACTCCGTTCTTGTCTAGGATTGATGGACGAATTCTAAGTAGTGCTGCCTGTTTTCAGGCATAATATTTTATGAAATTCTTCGTCTTATTTCTTCATATTTTGATATTAGATCACAGTTTCTGGATTTTAAGGGAATTAGATCAAGTTTGCTACCTGTGGTGTTCCTCAGAGATCTCCCTTTCATTTGTTTTGTACGTGAACGATTTGTATTTACAGGCAAATTCGGAGACATGTGATTGGCTAATGTTTACTTATGATGTTTTTCTATCATCTAATTGTGCTTGTATTTCGCACGTGGCCTATGAACGTAATGTGAGTCGTTTGAGTCGTGTGTTGCGGTGAACTGCTGACGACAATTTGCTAAATATTTATTCCTCCGAGATCAAAGGGACTATGTTTGCTCCTACCGTCAATTTCTGATGGTAGCTTCCATCTTGAATATATTGAAATTGGAGATGTTTGCAAAAGTGCTTAAGTGATAATAATAATAATGTTCCCTTTAAATTTATTTTTCTGCGATTTTCTCGAAATCTCCAAGTTTACATTCCTAGGACTTGCAGATTGATTTTTGAGAGACTTTTTCTGGTGAGATTGGCACGTTTCTGGAATTGTTTGGCCAATGAGCTTAGTATTTTCTCCCACTCTAACAATGTTTTTCGTACCAAACTTTTGAAATATTTCGCGAACTTCACATTCGTATGATTACTTTATAAACATATGTGAACGTGTGCATTAAAAATAAAACCAGTTGGGACTGCGTTTTGTAGTTTGCCGTATATTTCGCTTCTTTTCTATTGTTTGGCTAGGGAGCCAATTCTGATAGTATGATTTGTGATTTGATTTTATATATGCATGTACATATATACATATATATGAGCTACGTAAACTTGAGAATCTTGGTGTAATGTTCAGGGTTGGTCTTACTGCATAGTACATTCATATATTGGCCTGGATGGTCTGGGCGAACGTATTACGAGAGTGTATTAATAAATAAATAGATCTCAAATTTTTCTTCAAAAATTTGCACCCTTTTTTTTGCTTTTCCTGTTGTTTTTTTATATTTTTATAATATTTATAGGTTTTCTATTTCAGACAGCATTCAACAACGGAACGGTTCCAATGAAGTTCAATAGTTAAAGAGCGTATATTTTTTCTTCGATATCTATGCCCTTTGTTCAAAGCGACGTCGAAAACTAAAGTATTTTGTCTCCAAAAGTTATTAAAACGCGATCAGCGATCAAAATATGAAATATCAATTACAATTATCCCTGGTACGCTACTTCCAACTCCGATATTGTCACAGATGTCTCCGAGGGTTTAACGTGATGAAGAAAAAAAAAATTTCTTAAAGTTTATGAATTCAAATTAAATTTTTTTTTGTGAAAAAATATCTGCGCTGTGTATGAGAGTGTGTATTTCTGTATATATGTATTTTGTAGTTTTAAACAAACGTTTTTGCTTATCTTAGGAATTCATATTTCATTACAAACGAGTGGTCAGTATCATAGACATTTTCCACAATTAGATCACTCGGAAGGGTTAGACAGTAAGTAGCGAATTAAAATTAATCTTCACATTTTGTACGCGTAGATAGTTTAAAAAAAATTGAAAATTCTAGGCCGTGAGTTTGTCTGTTTTTGGCTAAAAAAATTTTCCTATAATTTAAAAAAAGAATATATATATCCTTCAACCATTTGACAGGTACAAAATAGTTATCCAATTTCGCTGGTGAAAATAATATTTCGTCCTTCCTTTAATTTCAGCAAAAAGCAAACTGTATCAAACAAACTTAGTTACTAAGAATATATTAAAATACTTGCAAATACCGACAAACCAAACGTACGAAGAAGAATAATGCGATTTAAGGCTTTCTTTATTAAATTTCACTTCCTTTGCCGACTATAAGACCTATTGCACAATTTTGGCGAAAATATTGAATTTTCCATATGATAGCAGGCAGCAGTTCCACATATTTTGCGCGTTGAGTATAGGAAATCTATTTATCGATCCGAGTTTCAATTTTTTTCATATCGGCATAGTTATAACTAGTGCCGTAAGCAAATGCAAACTTTAATTTAGATAATTTTCAAAAGTCGTTCAAGCGTACACAGTTCGAAAAAATAAATGGTAAAATTTGTAACTAAAAACGTAGTCCAATGAAACGTTTGAAGAGTTCAACAATAATTAGGGCGCACCGCATAAACTAAATTGCAAATATTCCATATATCATTTGTTTTAAAAGCAACAAGTATCCATAAAACAAAAATTGTCTGTGCCGGCACGTATTGAAGCGCGTTAAGAATTAAAATCCCGTTATGTATTGTCATTTAATAAAAATATTATTAATGAAAAATAGCTCTAATATAGGCTTAAACAATAAATAAAAAAAAAGAAGAATAATAAATTAGTATACGTGTAAAAGAATTGTAAAATATGTTAAATAAAAAAAGTTTAAAAAGTGAGCACCATAAAAACAAAAAGTTTTTTGATTTTCCTTTAAATATAATAAATATAAAATTTATGCGCGCGATTAGCTTCAAAATGATTTGAAAATAATAAGAAAGGAAATTACATATTCCTTAAGTATTCTAACAATCCCACCACTTGAAATACATTTTTTGGTAATTAATGTTTTGACGACTCAATTGTGGTCGTATAAGTTAAATTTTAAGATGAAACTAGATCTACAATAAGTAATCGATCAAAACACATTAAAATATCAAAACTTTTTCGGAACTTTCAAATATTCAAAATTGATTTATGGACTTAATCCAAGAATAGGTATGTCAAGTTTCAGCCATCTCAATTTATCCGATTTTAAAAATTTAGTTTAATTTGATTTTGCCAGCTCTCTGCAAGCGGATTTCGCAAAGCCAAATTAGGATGTCTTGCCTACTATGGAGACAGTAATTAGTACATCTTTTCCTCTTGGTTTCTTGGCTACAACTTCAATAAGCCAATTGTTAAATGATTCCTTTCGCGTGGTGGGAATATAAATACATAAAATCTATCTTAATAAAATTTGTACAGAAAATAGGCGAAAATTAGCTTTCATTTTTAATATTGTTATTTATAAAAGAACGCCTAGCGTTTTTCTTTTTTTTTTTTTTTTTTTTTTTTTTCTTTTTTTTTTGTATAGCAAGATTAGCGGAAATTTTGATTTGAATGTTTTTCTTTCTTTTGTGTGTGCTTAGGTAAATATTTGAAAACATTATTATTGCTCGTTAATAACACAAAACTATCTGGATAAGGACTTCCGAGGCAAATGTTTATTTTTTTTTTATAATTTTGTTCGCTGTTCAGCATATTTATACACCCTTTAATACTTACCGCCCGCACAGCCCGCTGTTGCAGAAGCAATTATTACATTGCACTCATTCACGTCTCGAACGTTTGGGTCTTGAAACGGCAATTGATTCACCATGTTGCTCCGTTGTTTTTGGGTCAGGGCCTTGTGTAGCACTGTTACTACTACTGCTACTAGCATTTCCGCTACCACCGCCACCAGCACCCAGATTAACGCTGGCATAAACTGAATTTGTTGTGTGATTGCCCATTTTATCAACACCTCGCACTTTTTTACTGGCCACCGACTGCGCGGTAACTTGTAATGAAATCGCATGCGTGTTTAGTTTCTCGGCCAATAACAAATCCTTCAAGCCTTTCATTTTTTGACTATATAATGTAATCACAGGACGCTTAAGCATAAATTGTAGGGGGTCTTCTTCATCTAATGATGCTGGAGGTGCAGGTGGTGAAGAAATAGTAGAGGTTGCGGCGACATTTATTATTTTCGCCATATTTATTGATTGATTAACATTGCTGTCCTTAACATCATTAGTAGAAACTTTACTGTCCGACCCATTTTCTTGGTCGGGTGAAGTGTTATTGCTGCTATTATGTTTATTATTTAATTTTTGCTGTTCGGCAAATGGTTGTCCACCTCCCTGCAGCAGAAAATCTGGATTTAAAATTTTTTCCCCACAAGCTGCCGTTAAATCAGCTAACGTTGTTGGCATTTCCGATTTCTTGGCCTCGTTGAATTTCTGAAATATATGTTTATCGGATGTAAAAATTTGAATTGAAAGCAATTTAAAGAAAATAAATAAAATAAATTTCGACTGTATCATATCATAAAAGAAATAAACTTTGAACGAATAAACACCGCGACTTCTACAAACAAAATGAAAGCAATATGACGAACATAAGGTTATACGAAGAAAAAAATCGAACGTTCTCGAAATAAAACAACGCATAATGGGAGCCTATATATATGTGTATAGAAATTCATACGTACAAATAAATAGTTAATCTCTAGCAGCGGAAACTTTTTGTTATATGTATGTATATATAATTATCTTTTTACGAAAATTTTTTTAATACGAAATTTGATTTAATCCGACTTAAAAAGAAACAAGTTCTATCTTTACTCGAATTGTTTTGTCTTAACACGATTATTAAAATTCTATGCATCTTTTTGATAAATTTTTTCATTCTCACTTCGCATAAATGTCATTATGACTTCCCGTTATATTATGTACAATTCAGTTAGATTATGTCGATTACATACGTTCATGAGTGCTATTCCTCCATTTATTCATAGCGTAAAGAGGTCAAATATTTTTTACACAATTTAGTTTGATTTTTCAAAGTACAACTTATTTTTTATAATGTATGTAATGATTTAAAATGTGTAAACACGAAATAAATTTGAGATTGAACACTTTACATCCGAATTTTGATTCAATTTAACGAATTTATGCTGAACAATTTAATCACACTCATTATGTCAATACTGCCTGTTTTCAAGATGGCAATTCCACCAAATTCATGTTAGCCAGTCAAGAGACCGGCTCCTTTGATTTTGTCTCGCACCAGCATGATTATCCGTTGCTTTTACTATCACCACTATTTGGTAGTGATTGTTTTCCAATTCAAGAATAAAACCAAAATTTATGAAGAATTTCTAATTAATTTCGTGTTTTACAAACCCCAATTAGATTTGTTTTGATTCTTTAACAACCATGCATTTGCTTGTAACTTATACCGTTGTTGCTTTTGTGATAGCTTGTTGTCGATAACGTTTCGATAACTTTTAGTGCTCATCGAAGAGAACAGGTCAAGGTTGCAAAATATCTGTAACGTCGAGAAGTGTTATGGGAAACACTATAAAATATATCAAGGAACCGAGATGGACTCAATTTAGCAACTCCTATACGCCTATATATGTCCAATTGCAATGCTTCGATTTAGTGTAAGTAATTGATGTGAATATTCTGTTAAAAAGTAATATTCCTTTATTGTGAGGAAATAAAGTCAATATTCAGTTAGTTTAACAATTCGCATTATCTAGCTACTCTTATGGGAAGATTTTGAAACCAACTAGTTAAAAAATTCCAAATTTAGTTAATAAATGAATCGAAGCATGTGCAAATCATTTTTGGGCTGCATAAGCGATTGCAAAATCATATAAAAGTGTAGTTTGAAAATATGTACGACATATACACTCTGTATGATTCCATATACCATCGAAGTATCGAAAGAGTAGATCTTTACTTCGCGTAGATATCAAATATTGTACACCAATTAAAGCAGTTTTTCCGCTTCATTTTGTGGTGATGTTAAAGGTCATGACAAAAATTTGCTGATTTGTTAGTTCTTTAACGATCTGGAAGAGAAGCTTGCTTCCACAAATATGTATAAGGAAAATCTACTAAATTTGCTACGAAATTCAAATGCAAATGGTTGCCTTTCATGCACAATTAATCTCTGTCAAAGTAATCTTAGAATCAGTCTTATAGGGAAAGAATAGTTTTGTAGGGAAAGAATTTGGTTCTGGGCGCATCTCAACATTAGTGTCTACTACTAAAATGGCGAAGTCAATCTTGCAACACAGGATCAATAATAAGTACCTGTGATTAAATTCGCTTTAGTAGAAAGAATTTAAGTATGAATTGATGATAATACTAAATATTTGAGATGGTGAACAAAAAATTAGAGAAAACCGAACAAATCGAAGAAAATGAAAAATATTAACAAAAAAATCCTTATTCTTCTTACCTCCTCTTTGTTCACCAAGTTGTTATTATTGCCTTCAAGGGATTGCTGCTGCACAGAATTGTCTCCAACAGTTTTGCTTTCGCTTTTTTGATTATATTCTGATGCATTTATGCCTCGTTGAACCGCCAGCGGTTCATCTTCCGGCACTTTTATAACAACTTGGGAACGTATGTCGTAATCGAATTTACATATGTTATTAACTAGGGGCTTGGCCCAGCCGATGTGCAAAATTGGCGTTAAACTATCTTCTTCCCATTGACAAATGCCATCATAAAATCTTAGAAGATTAGCAAAAACTTCTGAATCACGCAAAATGCTACGTGCTGAATGACCAGAACTTTCAGTTTTCATTACGTAGGGTATCATCTCATTCGCTATATCTAGCAATTCCTTGTAGATCTCTTCGTCATCACGACATTGATATGTATACAAACGTATAACATCAGCAGCATTAGCCCAAGCGCCAAAAGCCTCTCTATATTTGTTTAGACGATTATAGTAGTTACCTTGTGGTGAAGAAACAGAAGAACAAAATTATTCATGTATTCATAGTTTCTATTAAATTTTTATTTACTTAACACATGCAAGACTTACCTTGATAGGTATAGGGGTAAACATGATGATTCTGATAGTGTAATCGCGCCGATTCTATGGCCTCACGGTATAGATGCTCGCAAGACACGCGTTTTATTGTTGGATTAACTTCCTCTAGCTCTCCCAAAGTGCCTGCAATTATAAAACTATTATTTTTTATTAAAATAGCAAATAAGCAGTTTTTACATTACCTAAAGCCATTGGATACTTTTTTAAATGACCCATATCGTAAAGCAAACCCAATAAGCGTTGTTGTAGCTCAGCCACCTCAACACAATCACTATTGACGGATAAAGAAATATTTATAGCAGATGCTATGGCTGCAACCTCCATGGGTTTATCGCACACAACCGCTAAGCCGCCTAAATAGAGCCACGAGCCTGACTCAATTCCTGCTGTTATGTCTTGTCCCCGTTTGTCCTCACTACCTTTGCCATGCCAAGTAACTTCAATTGTTTCCACTTTTTTATTACCAAATACTACCCACGCATGATCTTCCGATATAGCTAGTCGTACGTCGCGATAACCCAGGACTTGACATCCGGCTACGACTGCTAAAGCAACGCCAAAGCAATCCAATTTATTCCCAGACAAATAACTGTACAGATTTTGTAGGTGAGCGCGATCCTTATAACTACTACGAATTAACGAATGCCATATAACATCGGAGACTTTTTTGATAACTTCACGAGATGCCCGCCGATTGTTGCAAATCGACGACATTTTAGGTTTATCCACAATAGACAGAATACTTTGGAACTTCTTGTAAAGACCGGAAACAAGTTCATATGTTACGGTAGGAAACGGTACCGAATTGCCGACAATTATATCAGAATTACCTAAAAAAGGAAATTAAACAATCCTTATTCTTTTTTTCTTGAATATGTTTATATGGTGTCAAACGTCGGTGCAACAACAAAGAGATACCGATTTTTAAAAAAGCATCGAAAAAATTTGCAAAAATAACTTACATTTATGAAAGTTTAAAATTGAGCAAAATATAAACTTCTTGACCTGCTTACTACTTTTTGGAAAATTTTAATGCATTTGATAACAAATTTAATTTGATAAAGTAAAAAAGTTTGCTAACAAATGAACAAGAATAATTAACCAATAAAATACTCTTCCTTTCATATTTGAAATTGGAGTGTAAGTGCATAAACAAAATTCTGATATTAAGTCTTCAGGGATATCCAAATCTTTTTTTTCCTTTTCATTTTAACTGCACTGCGCTTTACGTTAACTACTATAAATTGAAAAAACACACTCCACATGGTTGCATTTTAAGTTTTCAGTACGCAAACGAGAATAAAACATAAGCACAAAAAAGCACAGAGAAATTATACACACCTGCCGTTGATGATAAACCACTGCTTACAATACCAGCTACGAGAGCTGCTGGGCCGGATGATGAAGCTGCTGCTGCCGCAGTCATAGAAGCATGTTCGGCAGCAGAAGTAGCTGCTGCATGAGCTGCATCTCCAGTTGTCAACGATAATTCAATGTAGCCCGCCACAATTGACAGCAACGTCAAATCTGGTTCAATACCATGCGTATGGTATTGCTCTAGAGAACGTTTAAAAAAGTTCACAACATCATTGATTGATTTTAGAGGAAATAAACTGGGGTCAACCACAGAATTTAAAGCAAACGAAGGGCTGCCGCTGACACTGCGAGTTATGGCGGCCATGACTTTGACAACAATATTATCTATATATATCTCTTTATACCGCAATCATTAACAATAACAAGAGATTTAATAAACTTAAACGTAAATGCGGTTGAAAGCAATGCAACCGATTTCCTTGTACTAATCACAATTGATGGAATAGTGCAACTGTTCACAGCTTTTTAACGCTTATGCCCTGGATGGTTGAAAATACAACGTTTTATTTATTTATTTATTTTTTTTTTTGGCTAACACTTAACGACGCCACAAGTTGACAAACCACTTTTGTATTGCCTGTTTTGCACCTTGTTCGCTTGCAAATGAATGCAATGATTGTATAGAACCTTCTTTGTTCTCGTTTAGCAATTGTTGCAACTAAAATATGCTAAGCACACTGAGTGCTTACAGTGTATTAATATCCTTTATGGTAATTTTTGCAAAATGATTTAATTGATGTTGATGATAAGATATCCTTGCTGCATTATATGACTTTTCGCATATTGATACCTTTGCACGTTTAGTATTTCATCCGACATACGCAACGACCGTTTGCCCTTGCAGCAACATGTCATTCCTTCAGTAATTGATAAATTCACGCAATTGGATTTGAAACTGATTCACTTTCTCATGTCTATGTGTATGTACTAAGATACATATGCATTGAACAAAAACAACAATAACTTTAATTTTCCTTTGCAAGTATGTATGTATTAAATAATGCCTATTTGCATTAATCGTAAAGCAGAGTCCTTAAAAAATAATTTTACAGCTTAAATATGGTTGAAATTTTCACTATTTAGTAGCTATAATTATCAAACATTCACAATAGCTATTATTTATTAACAACGTTTGGAATATTTTTGGTTACTTTTTCAGTATTTCTTCTATAATTTTAATTAATAATTTTAACAAATATCACTTATTACGTCTTTGTATATTAAAACTCCGGCGTGTTTGTAAACATCATGATTTTTCGACACAGTATTACCAATATTGTGGTCTCTTATACACCAATAATCATTGCATACAGGGCAACACTGAATGTTGAAGATTCGGTACCGAACGCTATTCGTACGCAATTAAGTGTATAATAACAATCGTATTTAGGAAAAAGTAGGAATTAAAATATTAGCAATCGAAATGAAATTTTCACTATTACAAATTCATTCATTCGCTTCATTAATGTGCGCTCCTTGCGAATATATTTTCTCTACTAAGATATTATTGCACTGAAAGATTTCGAAATGTCGCCCTTATTGTTATCAATTATATTTTAGTGCTTTTAATAACACACTTTTGCGTTTTTTGTTTTCTGCGTAAATACTGTTACAAAACCTTCATTATGGCATCACTATTGAAAATTTGAGAGAGGAATTATGAAATTCCTTAACAGTATGTAGAGAACAAGATTTTCAGCAAATATTATTCGTTTCGCCTTTTTATCCACTGGCTTGGAGATTTTTATTAAAAGAAATTAAAAAAAATATATATAAAAATCAAGAGTGTTGTTTAAAATAATATTAATGAAACAGATTTTTTCGTAAATGTAGTCTTTTTCTCGTTTGAATTCTAATCCTTTTTAAATATTAAAGAAAATTCTTATCGGATTAATGGCTTGCTCTGAAAATATCGAAAATTCTTGATTTGTAGAATATGTTACGTGCGCCCATATAAACATAAAGCCAATAAGGAGTTTTAATTTGTTGCAATAAATTTAAGTGAAAAGGTGAAATATCAATTTTGTTGAGGTGATATCTGTCGGCCATTAAAAAAATTTTCTTATATATATTTTTTCCCGATCTCCTCTTACTCATTTTCTGGCCGATTAGTTCTTATAAGCGTGTGCGTTGATGTGTAAACTAGAATGAGAAGAGAATAAAAGAATAAATATCTATAATGCAAACTCATAGGCATAAACGAGACCAATGATAAGTGGTGAAGTGTAAGGAGTGTCTGCATTCTAATTGAAATTTGAAATGCATAAAAAATAAAGTAGAAAGGGTATCAAAAGCGAACTTTCAAACTACTTTTATATTTACATATAATTTGGTATATCGAAAAGATTTAGTCCGTAAGTAAGATGCTTTTGTTTTCGTAAACCATTAATTTAAAATATTTGCTTTATTATTTAAATGTTTTATATAAAAATTATGAAACCATATGTTAAACAAATGTATTGTAAATTTTCTTGTATTGTATAATTTGAGCATGCGTTGACTTTTCACTTTATTCTCAATTTCTTCTGGATTCTCTCCCGCTTTTTGCAAGAATATAAGGGGAAGGAAGCCTAATGACAAAAGTTTTGAAAGTTTTTGAAAAAACGAGTCGCTGTATAATACTAACAATAACGTTCTTTTACTTCTTTCACTGGTCAAGTTTTAACTTAGGTTCTTGTTAGATTATTATATATATACAACATTATATCCACTACGCTATGCTATATATGCTGTTTTATAAGCGCTTGGTAATGTCCGCTAATAAAAAGGGAACTATTTTGTCAGCTAGATAAGCACTAATATTATGCAAAAGTGACACATGTACTCTTCCTCTGTTCTCTACTCCTCGTTCTCGTTAGCGTTAATGTAGGTGTACAGAATCAGAAGCATTCTCTGGCTCGTGCATTGTACCTTGTTGAATTTTGATTGCAATCATATTTTATAATCTCTGGACAAATACAAATACAATTTAATAGAAATTATAAGAGATTAATATTAAATGGCTTGACCTTCGACGATCAGCCCCTGCTGTTGTGGGTCACCATTCCCACACACTGAACATGTGAGCAATATGATCCGCGCCATACAGCCCTTTAGACTCCTTGAAATTCCGGGTTCAGTGAGGGCTCTTGCGGTTCAAGCTTGAATCTGAGATCACTCGTTCCCGATCTTGGCTTATTGGGATAGCATAATTTCCAGAGGCTCCGTTCTACGACCCCGAAAAAACTGCTTGCGGCACTTCCTCGAGCCGGATATAGTTTGAATATTATTTTTCTTCTAATTGCAAAAGAGAGGAGATTAATAAATTACTGTCTTAGTTATACATATAGATACATTTATATATATATCTATATATATCTATATCCTATACAACAACGCATTTTCGGCTCATGAAATCTACATTCATTTTTACTTAGACCCGTATTACATCTACCGCGCTCGAGTCTGGCCGGCAAAATTACTCCCTAACTGTTGCCTTTATTGAAAAAAATTTTATACTTACCTTTTGCAACAAGCTGCTCCTTTCGCTGGTTTATCAGTGTTTTTTGTTGTGCGAACATTTTGTAAAGCACTTTCTGTGCTAAGGGCTCGCGTTAACCTGAATTCTTTATTACTAAAGCGAGACTTTGCAGAAAAAGTGGATACATAAATCGGTATCCCCTACACGAAGACTTAAGAATTCAGAATTAATATATCTTTGCGGTGTTGCGTTATAATAAAAAACAAATTCCGGGGCAATCATTACATTTAATATAAATGCAACAACAGCAATAATTTCTGTTTGGAGCTATCCTTCCCAAAAGAAATGAAGGAATAATATATACATAAATAAAATATGTTAAGTACGGCAGTGAGTGCTTACTCCGCTACAACTACACAATTCTGCAGAAGAAGAACAAACACTATCGTAATATTCATTGTGTTAGCTTTATTGCGAACACCTCTCTCTCTCTTTCTCTTCCTCTTTATGTGTAAGTATTTATGTACGTTCGGATCTCTCATCGTCTCGCTATTAACATTGCTCGCTTTTTGTGAGTGCCTTGTAAAAAACAATTTCTCATTGACTTTAGTAGTTGATTTTGAACGTCTACGCACCTTAATCGCGTCTCACCTCGCTAGGGTGATATTAAATATACAAAAAAAAGGGATTTCATTTTCTTTAGTTGTTTTTTCTTTTTTTGTCTTTTTATACATTTGCTTGTTTAAAACCGACATTTACACGCTTATATAGAAATTTTAGTGCAACCGTCTGTGGTAATGGTGATGTACGTTTAGTATTTTCAAATAAGAACAAAGCACAAAAAGTAAAAACAATTTCCATAAATGACGTAGTTAATAATAAATGTATATAGAGATATATATGTATTATACGATTACGATTAGTAAATTCGATTTGAAATTAGTTCAGTCTAAATGTCTAATTTGTATTTTTAAAAACAAATGTTATTAGGATAAAGTTGGCTAATATTTCCAAATATACCATGAGAATGAATTTAGTTAAAGCTCAGAAAATTAAAGCATAGATAAAAAAAACTTATTCCGCTTACATATATTTGAAGATATAAAGTGTTCGCTATAAACCTCACTTACACATAGGCATACCAAAATTGATATAAAGTGCAAATTAGAATGAAAATGTAAAAACTGAAAAAACTCTAATTTGAACGAAAGCAAGAAACTTTAGACTTATAAATATATACATGTATGTACGTACGTACGTACGTACGTGTGTATTTAGCATACAAATAATATAACAAATAATGAATACAAAATTATACGGCAAAACCAAATAACGAAATACATTAACGTCATCGTGTCATTCTGAGCAATAATTGTAAATATATACGTATGCTTGTGAATATATTGTGTTTTAGTTTCGTGTACGTGAGTGTATGTGAAATTTTATAACGAGCAAAAATCTTAGTTCATACTTTTCAGGGTTGCAACCGTTCGTTTGGGATAAAGGGGGAAATAATTTTTTGGCGCTACATGTTTTTTTCTTTTGCTTATGAAAAAAAACTCTGTTTTGGAGATACATTCGAAAAGAATCGCATAATATGCGCACTTGCATATAACAATGTTACGCGGTGTGGTTGACTGATTAAACATTTGAATACAGCTTTTCGTTATATGCTTCGTATAGAAATAGCACTAAATATTATACTATTTTAGAGCGCACTTTGCTTTTCTTTACATTAACGTCCAGTGCTTTTAATTAGCAATTTGTTTCTAACTCCTAAGCTCAGTAATGTGTGTCATCTTCGTGAAATTCCGAAATACTTTTCTGTTCGTCTTTCGTCTTTAAAGTTTTCCAAGTACTTTTGTTTCACGCTGGTTTAGAGAACGATTACTGCCCATAACGAAGACTAAGAAAACTTATTATTATTATTATTATTATTATTTTAATTTTAGACTAATGAAATGAATTCTTAAACTAAAAAAAAGACATTGAGCACTAGCAACACGGGCTATCGGCTCAAGAAAACTTAATTCCAGTTGTTTATTACTGTTAGTGATAAAAACGCCGCATTAAAGAGTGCCTGATAGGAGAAGAAATAAAACCTGAAATAAAGATTGCAAGACTCGAAGAATGAGCTTGGATAAGTTATATGAAAGTTTCCGGGAATAAACAAAGCAAGCAAGCGATCGTCCAGAAGCTTAAAAGTATATATCTGCTGATCAGCAATAGAAAATTGTAATCAAGTTTGCCATTTTTTTGTCTATTTGTTAATTGCTTGGGAACTTTCAGGTTCGAAATTTAGAGAAGAAATTACATCCTTGTATGCACTTCAATAATTGCTTAGCGACCGTCGATTTTGACAATACACATTTTCCTCCGCAATTGTCTAACCACGAATGTATAGCGGGAAAGATTTAGAAATTTAATATCAACACACACACGGACCAAACAAAAAAATGTGTCCAAAGATGATTGTCATAGGAAAGCATAATACACACTACACTCACTTCTTTTAAACACTTTACATTAATTTCATATATTGCCTAATAGAGGTTCGCCGCAAAGCAAATGTAGCTTCCTTATCCGTAGATAAGAGGATAAGAGTTCAAAGAAAGGGTGATAAGAGTAACGATCTGAAAACATTGATCTGTTCCTTGCGTGCATAAATTTATCGAAGGACGGCTGCCTCCGAAAGAAATTTTTGAAATTTTGCTTATCCAAAGAACAAATTTGTTTGTACTCACTATGTATTTATTGAACTATCCTTTCTTTTTAATGAAAATACAGCGAAAACTCAGCGGAAAACGAGATGGCTCTGAAAGTTTTTATTTTTTTACATGTAAATGATTGCAGCGCTATTGTCCTAGAAAAAAGAAAAAATAGGGAAAATGGAGTTTCAATATTCTATAATATTGAACCCACAGATTGCATTCGAAAATATGTATCGTTGGTGTGATTATAGTTTATGAATAATAGGCAAAAAATCCAGTAATTTTGGCTTTGGAAAAGAAGTGTGCTAAGCTTACACTGTACTGTGGGCGTGTAGTTTCGTCTGACACATTTTCAATAACAACTTATATTGTTTCTGCCCAATTGGAAACCATGGTTATAATTTTTTCCGACTGTTTACCACAGTCAGACGGACAGATAGACGAAAAAATATTCGTAGAGTAATTAAGAATTTAACGCTATTCATAATTTTTATATTGCGCAGCCAAGTGGACAGACAGACAGACAGACAGACGAACAAGCTTAGCTTGGCCGATTAAGAATTTGATGCCTATTAGGAATATAATATATATTTGATCCCCGAAGCTTTCTTCAAAATTTTGCACATTTTGACGAAATAAATATGCCTCCAGCTTTTGGTAGTAGCGGTAAAAGAAACGTTATGAACAGCTGGTAGCAAATAGATGGGTTTGGAGGCCCTTTTCCAGATAGGAGAGATTGAGACATCGGTTTTAAATTCAAATTTGGCAAAAATATTGGAAGTTCCCGTAGGCCGATTGGTATTAAAAGCGAGCCAAATCATTCAAAGGGCAAGCTATAGCTTTTGTACAAAATTAGAATTAAATCGCTTAACCCCAACATCGTATAGCGTACTGAAATTTAATTTTTCTTTTTCTATCTCTTAAAATAAAAACGGTATAAAGGAGAGTTTTGGTTGGTTTCCTTAGACTAGAGCTTCCACGTCTAAATGTGCGTGTGTGTGTGTGTGTGTGTGTGTGTGTTTGAAAATATGCAATAACAATTTAGATTTAGTTTATGAAAAACTTTATGCGTATCGGCAAACTATATGCGTCTACGAAAATGTGTGTCAGTCTTAACTTGGTTTTGCTATCGTGCAATGAAAGTCATAACATACTAGATTTTATTTTAAGTAAACAACGAAAAATTCGACGCTCTATGTACATTGCATATTGTTTGCAATTAGGGCCAAAACAAACTGTTAGCTGCCGCGTTGACAGTACATTTTCTTATAAATAAACAATTGTTGCGAATACGTTTGCTTCAATTTAAAAAAAAAAATTCAGTTTTACACTTGGTTTTGCAAATTTTAATCGAAGTGAATGTTCAAGTGGCTGGAAATTTTTGCTAGAGATAAGTAAATAATTGGAAACCCTCGCCTGGCATGTGAATCTTGAAGAAAGAGCACTTTTTTATCTTACGCTGGCTAAACACTTGTAATATTTTATTATACGCAGATATAACCCCTTTCTATATATGATTTCTGCACTCAAATAAATTCTCTCTTGTTTCTTCGTTCACTTCAAGACTGAAAAGGAGTATGAGCGTTAAAAAACTAAGTTCAGAAGAAAGTGCTCTTTAAAGGGAAGAGCGTACATTTGCTTTTAAGTCTAATTCTACGCATCTCGAGTCGTTGGCATTCTAAGCGCTTTTGAATTGATTATATATATGCCTTTAAGATTTGAAATAATTCCTTAAATTTAATTAAATAAACAATGATCGCGCGTCAGTTAAATTTGTTGCTTTAGTAACGCTTGGTGAGAAACTTTTGCATTTTATGAATCAAGTTACTTAGTGTCGATTGTAGTAAAAGGTTGCAAGACTTGTCCAAAAGATGAATACTTGATCAGAAATCCTTGTATTCTTTACATCCACCACTGTAAGATGGGGGTACACTCATTTTGTTTTTTTTTTTCATAATGTATGCAACACCCAAAAGGAAGGAAGCTTCAGAGACGCTATAAAGTTGATATTCTTAGTTGTTTTAGCCTTGTCTGTCTGTCGGTCGGGACGTTGTTTTCACTCTTCTCGCCAAATCGCAAAAATGAAGATATCAACTTGAAATTTGGTAGAAACATTGGAAGTTTCTGCACGCAGGTTGACATTGAAAATGGGCTAAATTGGTCAGAGCAGAACCGCGCAGTGGAGCATAAACTTAACGCAACTAAACATTTTCTAACAAAAAGTTTTGGATTTTTGCTCGTTGCTCGGAAATTGTTAAAGTTAGAAAGCTGAAATATATTTGTGTGTAAACTGAGCAATGGCCTAATATTAATAGCTCAATAGTAACTAACAATCCAATCCATATACTTTATTACCATTTGATAATAAGTTACAAGCGAACGACTCTGTCAAATATTTTTTAATGAAATTTTAGTTCTAGGAGCAAATGAATGAACAGTACGTATTCTTGTTCTTCAATCTATCAACTATATTTTGGAAGACAACTTTCGAACGCTATGGTCTTTTCTACTTGTGCACGTTTACATGCATATGTGAACGTATTTGATTTTCGGACCTATTACGGCAGGATTCGTTTGTCTAATGTTGGGAAACAAGTCTCGAAGCTATTATGAAAGGATATTGGTGCGATTGCCTTCAAAGCGATTTTTCAAAAAATCAGATCAAGGCTTCAAAATTGTAATTTTGCAATTACTTGAATTTCGTCTTTTGGAGATTGCCTAGTAGAATTTATTCTTTAACATTGTAACTTATCCAGCATCAAGGGCATACAAAAAATATTTCAAAAAAATGGACTTAAATCGTAATTAGTAATCAGCGTGATTTTCAAAATAGATACGCTTATGTTTACATGGAAAATGAGCGTAAATAAGTAAACGTTGCATTCCTAGATGGTCATCATTGGGTCATCGTTATGGGCACCTCAATAATCTTTTCGAGCGGTCCTCTGAAATATTTATATCAAGTTTTAGCACAACGTTTGATATGAGCTGGGAGCTGTAACCCTTTTTTTGTGGGCGTGTTTATTTAAACCACGTGCTTGTATGCTTCGAAGTTTCAGAAGAGTTTAGTAAACAAATAAGCCGAATGAGTAAAGGCGATCAGGTAAAAATCTCGATTACCATATGAGTAATCGCGGGTTGAAAACGCAAGCATACTAGATTATAATTTGGTTATACGTACAGTGAGTGCCTGGCCAGTGAAGACATAACACTTACAGTTGGATGTCTGCGACCATCATCTCCCTATCGCTTTCTTTTTCCTCACTTCTTTCTTTGCGTGCAATTTATAGATAATTACAAGCTGTAAGCAACAGTTTTTGTATTTATGTGTGATTGTGGACGAATCATAGAATCCCAAAACTAGATTTTTGGTCTATGCCTAAGAAGGCCTAGACTTAGCTTTGTATATGAATTTTTGCTACCGTTCTTATTTGAATAATAGGCTGCGAGGATGGATCCGACGCGAAAAGTATATTTTTTTATCGTATTTTCATGCTTAGCTGGTAGGAAGAGATGTGAAATTTATGCATTCTTTCTTTTTTATATCTACTGGAGATGTCATCGAGGGCATGCAAAGTTCTTCTCAAAATCTATTTCACTTTTATATTTATCGTATATTTTTTATTTGAAATATTTATTTAGCAATTAAGAAGTGCACTCTAATTAAAGAGGCAGGCAGAAAAAGACGAATACACAAAATTCATTTATTCCCCAAACGGCGCACACTAATAATGTATATCTCAATGTAGCTGTAGAACCTATATGTGTATATATATATATATATTTATATATATATCAAAATAATATATAAACACATTTATCATATTCTCCCTCTCTATCTCTCTTTCTTTGCTCGTATCTTTTCAAGCAATTAAGAAACATAACCGAAGAGAACATTAGTTTTCGCAAAATAAATAATTTTTGAACAAATTTTCATTTACATTATTTGTTGGTTTTGCATCAAGTGTTTGATTTTTTCGGAATATCTCAACATCAGCTTCTCAAATCAAATGCGTTGTTGTTGTTAGTTAGTTAGTTTGCTTTAATATTGCATACAAAACTACTACGATACGTTAAGGAAGGGCGGAGGATTCGAAGCGAGCAAAGTTACATTTTCTGCATTGTATTTTGTCTGAAAGTTGCTTATGTGTTTGTGTATTTGAGCTTTAGGCGGCGGATTGGCAGGAGTGAAACGAAAATGAATGTATAAATAGAAATGCTAAGAGAGGTAAGAATGAATACTGAGAGTATTATTAGGTATATTCAAAGAACTCCACAGTTGTCGTTTATATATATATGTGTGCCTGCATGTGGCTGTATGAGAATACTAAAACGAATACAATTACAATAATAAAATATAATCTGTCATTATGGCAAACGGCAGAGGAGTATTTCTAAACATCTAAGTTTATCTCTCTCTGCTTCTCTTTCTTTCTCTCGGTGACGTTTTTCTTCCTCTCTCTGCTGAATTATATCTATCTTTAAAATCGCTAACAAATTTTATTGATGCGATATAGAAGAAAACAGAATGTGCCAAAGTTAAAAAAAGAAGAAGAAGAAAAAGCATGGATAATAAACGTTTAAGCATTAGCACACACACTTGCCCATATTCATTATGCAAAATTGAAGTTATATTGCATTTTTTATTTTAATAAGTTCTTTTTCTCTCTTCATTTCTTAGCAAAGCGTTTAATTTGAGTCAATGTTTCTATCGCTATTGTTTTCTCTTTCCATAATTTAGAAAAATCTACATGTTTACTATTATATTATTTCGTGTGAAAATAAGAGTTTTGTTGTTGCTAATCAAAAAATAGCTGGACACACTATATATTGGGGCACGACCCCTCATTAAATATCTGGTACCATCCTACGGTTATCCATACATAACTTTTCTAAATTTGTCTTTATGCGGGGAGTGTTCGAAAATGTGTTACGATACGAATACTTTTCAATAGCGTTCGTCGTTGGGTCAAAACGGGTCCGTGCACAAAATTTCATCAAAACATCTCAAAAATTTGGGCCTGTTAATATACGTGAACTAAGTAGTGCTGTTCGGTTCTTCAGCAATCTTTCTTTACACTTTCGAGAGACTCAATATGCCTCCTTCCAGGTACCCATTTTAGCTTCAAGTGATGTGCGATGAACTGTTCTAAAGCATGCAAGCGGAAAATGGCCGTTCCTCTCTTGTTTTGCTCTTCCCAAAACAAGAAAATATTGTTTTTTGGAAAACGATCTGAGTCGATGCATAATTGCGTTGCTTTGAATCAAATCTTTACAAAGGGGGCCCTTATATATTTTTATGATTTCTCGGTACTTTTTTGATAGAATGCATTTAGAATCACAAAAATTAAATGTATGTTGGATATTTTATCGAATCATGAATTTACTCTTTCTCGATTATATTTGCAAAATCTCGTAAAACCTACGTGTATTCTTTATAATTGTATGAGTCCAAGTCGGCTTGGCAATGCCACTCCGTCCCTTAGGCCCCATTTTATTGCTCAAATTGGTCAAATGTCAAATTAAAATGTCACAGAAAGTTTGCAGCAGATTTCCACGGGCATTTCAAGGTTAAGCATAATCGGTCAATTAAGACGCCTAAAATAAATTTGCATTTTTTACGTACCCGTCACAGAAGGATAAGAGTATATTAATTTTGTCAAAACGTTTGCAGTACCCAGGGCGAAGCTTCAGAAACATTATAAACTATTATATTCGGAATGGGCGTGAGGGCTTGCGCGTAATGCTTAAGGTAAACATTTCTGCGAGCGCAAAAATTAAGACATTAGCTTTAAATGTGTCCAGAATATTAAAAGCTTTTCCACGCAATTCGTGTTGAAAATGGGCCAAACCGTGTAAAGGGAATGCTTGCAGTACAGAACGTTGCTTTTATCAAGATCAAGACACTTACGATTTATAAACTACAATAGATAGATACACAAAACGATACAATAATATATAGAGCGGTCCATTTAATATGCAGCAATTTCGTTTAAAAAACGGGCGAAAATAATTTCCTTACTTTCACATACATGGGTTTAAGGTTCACCTTAATGCAACTATAACTTCCCCAATAAGTATCCTAGCATCTTTGCTTAACTGACTCAACATTGAATAAATGATTTAATTATTTTTCATACTTTTTGTGATTTGTTTACAGTTTGTTAAGTATTGTAATGTAATTCACACGCAGCAAAAATGTGGTTACATTTCGGATCCTTTAATAAAAAATGAATACAGATCATGCAACGGTTACAACAAGCGCAGCAACGGCAGCAACACCTGGTGAGTCGCCAACATTTATTACGACAGCTTCTACTTCCCCTATTATTGTCATAACTACTGCTCCAACGTCAGCAGTGGAATCAATAACAACGATTGTTGCTAATGAGAATGAAAGACGACAGCAGCAGCAGCAGCAGCAACAACAACAACAACAACAACAATTACAAAATTCACATCAGCAGCATAATAGAAATTCTCCTCCTCAACAACAACATCAACAACAAATTGATCTTGGGCAGCCTTTACAATTACAACAACATCAGCAGCAACAACAACAACAACAACAACATATAAATGAGGTAAAATTCTTAAATATTTTTAAAACATCATCACATAAATCATTATTGTGATTAAAGTTCATTCCATTTTGTTGCAAATAACGTTGATTAGATAAATAAGACGGTTAAAAAAATATTGAGCCTCTTGTAGGAGCTCAAAATTCATATATTCTTTTCGTTCAATTGCATTTTTCTATTTTTCTATATGTATACATGTATTGACATTATTAGGATCAATATTTTTTAGACTATCTAATTTATTTAAGTAGATTTGTAATGTTTTGTTATTGTATATTCTTTACATAAATATAAAATGTGTAACTCCTTAGAGAAATTGTTCTATTAATACGCCTTGCATTGTAAAAACCAGTAATCATGGAATATTAATAATGCTTTTATGTAATAGTCGCATATAATTTACAAGTGTGCATATGTAAAGTAAATAAGCGGTAAAATCATATTGCTGTAATCTCTACATTGCATTATATTTAATAAGCACATGTCATGTTGTACAATTGTAGAAAGCATAATGAACAACTAAGAAAGTTATATTCGGTCTTGAACGAATCTTTTACACCCGTCACCGTAACCCTAAAAGAAAAAAGGAAAGAACTAAATCTTTATGCTCTATAACACTGGACGTGCGTGGCTGATTTTTTCTATCTTCAGAATAAGAGTGGAAATTCACATCGTGTATGTGTTGTACTTTATGGTTAATAAGCAAAAGCAAAAGACGCGGAAGGAAAGAGCGCTCACAGTTTGAGTCCTTTTAAAATTCTCCTCCACGTTTGTAGACTACATCTTAATTTTTGCGAACAGGCGGAAATGCTTAGGCGGATTTAGAATTTGAAACTGGCCAATAATTTACATACATCATAGTATTTTTCAAGTTTGCTTGTGTGCGTTATAAGGGTTTTGAAGAAAAAATGACATCATGATACACTATAAAATTGAGTGGTATGTGGCCGATTTTTTCCATTTTTATAGATGTACTACAGCACTGCCCATAAAAGGTACGTTCACATATGTGCAGATTTATCCGCTGTGGTTTGTGAGTAATGAAAACCAATGCGTCACTCCTTTTCAAAAACAGAGGTGTCCTCACTTTACGTAGCACTGTAGGCGTTTCCTTCGACCGATTTTGCGCATTTCCAATATTAATTTGTGTGCAAGAACTTGTAATGTTTCTCCCAAATTCGAAGTCGATAAGTTTAGATAGACGGACAGATGCAAAACTGGGCTGACAGGCAGAAGGACTTGCATAAATCCATCTAGAGTTTGATGCTCACTAAGAATACATATACTTTGTGAAATTTCTGAAGTTTCCTTCTGAACGTTGCAAACCTTTTCACCCAATGAATATACCCGTCATCCTTCGGTGATCGGTATAAAAACACACAAGAACACACAAGAAAGCTATGTGTACTGCCATATCTAAAGGAATTTTCAAATCTTTTTACTCGATGGAGTAAGAATTTATTTCATTTAATTAAATTGGAGAGCAATAAATGAAATTGTGTTAGAATTAGCATAAATTGTTGTGTTTAGAGCAGAATAGATGTTGATGATGATGTTTCAACACTTTCTAGCTTAGTATCGCTACAATCACTTGGTCTCTTCCTTCATAATAAATAGTGCAAATTTCAAAATTTTCAAAATTCCTATTTTTGTTTTCATATTGATAAGTGTTGTTTTTTTTTTCCAATTAAAAAACTCAGATTAATATAATATTAAAGTGTATATATAAAGTAGGAAGCTGTTAAAAAGGTCTTCAATTATTATTGCCATTCCCGAGCGATGAAGGTTTTGTCAAAACCTTTGCAACACTAAGAAGGAAGTTTCAGAGACACCCCAAAGCAAACATATATTTTTGATCTGCATCGAACACTGAATCGATTTAAGTATGTTTGTCCGTCTTATTGTGCAACCAGGCCGTCAAAATAAAGACATCGACATCAAATTTGGCAAAAACATTAGAAGTCCTTGCGTACAGTCATTGAAGATAGGCTAAATTACTCGAAGGGCACGCCTACACTATCATGTAAACTGAGAACATCTCTGTTTTTCAAAAGGCATAAAACAGTGTTTTTTCCTCACTACTCGCAAACTACGCCAATGTAAAAAATTGGCCGCGCCTATCCAATTAATAAAGGATGCCATAGTTTCATTCAGGCACAAAAGCAAGATTCAAAAACCCCATCAAGTATATAAATTCGTAGCCATTTTCAAATATAGTACGCACTTAAACCATGTCCTTCTGTCCGTCTGCCCAACTATATATATATATACTGTCTGTGGTAACTATACTCCCGGCAATGAAAATGAAGATATCGGCTGGGCATTTGTGAAAGAATTTGAAAATGATCCCAACTGGTCAAAGCATATGCCTACAACATCCACAGCACTATGAAAAAAAAGAAATGAAAACATCTCTGCTTTCCACGTTTGTTGCTCGTTACTCATAAACCACAACCAATACCCGAATATAAATTTCCACTTTTATTCGAAAAAATAGAAAAAGTCGGCCACACTTACTTAATGAAATAGAGTACAAAAATTTATTTTTTTCTTTTTTTTTTTAGTCTTTCTTAGAACATTTTTGACGGATGCAGACGATTCGGTCGCGGCCGAATACAATTTTCTAACTTGTTAAAGTCGTGATATCCTATACCAAATGCGGCGCAAAAGGGTACTAACTTTATGCGGATATATATAACACAGAAGAACTTGAGACAGAACCATTTATTATACTGATCGATACAGCAACATTTGTTTGCATGTGAATCAGATAGGACCACTTTTTTGACCACTGTCCATGTAAGAGGTTATTTCGAAAAGTCGTTATGCCAATTAAGTGAAGTGATGTGAGGTATTTAGTGTAGGGTCGTGAGCCACTATAATGTTTTTAATTCGAGGACATGGTTTTAGATGGTTTCACCAATCTCTATATAAAGTGTTGCAATATTAAAAGGGAAAGTGACTGGATGGACTAAGGTGCATATCTAACTCGAAGCAAATTTATAGCTGTTGTGTACACATAGCACAGTGATCAACAATTTCCTGAGCTTCTACATAGATGACGTCTCTAGAAAGTGGAAATTTTTAAAAGATGCGCTTCGAAATTTTCTATCCGAAAGATCATTCGTTTACGAGTTACCGTGACTTTGTTGTGACTTTTTCAAAATAATACAAAAATCCGAGTTTCTTGTGTTATTTAAGCATTCCCATTTGATTGGCTTGGAGATGTTATGAAAGAAATTTTTCGATGATTCGTTGAATTTAAACAAAGCCATAACGAAAACCGAGGATTCTGCACACAGCAGCCGCCCAAAGGAAGCGGGAACATCAGTCCTGAACATTATTGCCGATAACCGGAAAAATCGTATATTACAAGAAATGGTCGACACTTTAAAGATTGCAAAAAAATGGGATGTTTACTATTTTGTGTGGAAATTTGGCCATGGGGAAGTACGTTTCCAAATGGATACCCACCACTTTTTCTCATAATGTCGAACAAAGGGACCGTGTGCTAACTCGATGATCGCAATGGCAAAGTTACATGAACTGAAGTACAAATTGTTGCCCCATAGCATTGTACGGTTTTGATCTGGCGCCTAGAGTGTGTTTGTGAATGTCAAACGGAAGCGTGTTTGCACCAACTGTGATGTATTAAAAATTGAAGGTCGTGAGAAACTTTGTCCGGAAATTATTGACTAGTGTATGGTCCGTCAATATTTGTGAGACGACTTAGGTATGTTTGTGCGTTCTACTAGCGAAACAACGTGAACCTTTGCTTCACACTCTCCATTAAAAAAATTTCTCAAGTGAACTATCCTTTTCCTTTTCTGTTGTGTTCTTTCTGTACTTCCTTTAATTCATTAGTTTTTTTTTAATAAGGCTACTTCTAGTCTTATACCTGGTTGTTGAGGTAGCGCAGTTTGTGTCATTGAGGAGTACGCACCATAAGCCCGATTAATAATTGATATGTCCTTGTAAACCAATAGCGCATGCATTTATCAAGTAACAAAAGGAAGTAATCTATTCACTGTAATTAGGAGCAGGAACAGCCTTGAAAAATGACTCCTCTCAGTTTAATGAGAGGCGCGCTGCTATACGACGGAGATATTTGTCCAGGGCACGGAGAAATTCCATATAAATTCGATCACTCAACTGACACACATCGATAAATGTAAAAAACTTTTACGTAAACTCTTTCAGTTAAACCTATTTTCTTACCATACTTTCTCGAGGATGTGATAAGCGCCGATATGCAGCAAATATAAGGAGTGACGCCGTACATCTTATTTTGTAACTCGTCCCTAATACCCATAACTTTACTGTTTTTGCTTACAAATTTGAACTTTAAACTTGTGTTCATTCGCGATTAACATGTTCATCAATATTTTGCAATTTCATAATTGCAGTTAAGACAAAAAAAAAAGGGAGAGAGAGTGTTAGGTAGGAAGGGTGAAGAGATGCGGCGAGAATAAAAGAGAGGGCGCGAGAGTTTAAATGAGTAGGATAACATAAGATTCTCATAAGCCGAGACGCAACCAAATGGTTTGTTCTTCGCTAGCGAAGAACCCGGAAGGGACGGAGAGAGAGCGAGAGAGAGAGAGAGAGAGAGAGCGAGAGAGAGAGAGAGAGAGAGAGCGAGCGAATAAATCAAGTAACTAAATATAAATTAATGCGTACGTGTGCATCCAAGAATTAAATCGATAAAATTACATTTCGGCTTTAGGTATGTGGGAATACATACTTAGAACAATAGGTTTTGGTACAATAACGAAACAATCATTACAACAAAAGAAGTTACATTTGGTTTAAGTCGAATTCCGCAGCACTCAGCGCTAGCGTGAAATATCACACATACTCTACGCTTTACTACGTCTTGCATATTCTCATATTCACAATGTAATTGTACAAATCAAAAAACATGCATACGAGCTCTAATTTTTATACGGACCACCTCTGCAATTGTAACCAGACTCTTTGTTCGACCTTTTCAGTTTTCAAATTTTAAAAGTTTGTTGTAATGAAATATGTTTCCTATTAAAGACAGCGCTGTACCGGCAAATATGTCAATAGTTCTTCTTTGTAGTCATTCAGTGCGTTTCGGTCAATTTTCTTCCGCTTGTAAACAATAAACAATAAATAATATACTGTCTAGTGGAATATGATTGCGAACAAATTGGTCGAGCAATTGAAGTTATATTCTTAATCGATTGGGAAGATTTAAGAAATAAGGCCCAATTATTTTTGCTAATACTTGCTAATTATGGATAGTCATATTGGTTAGACCAGAAGTGTAATCGGGATAAGGTTCCTCATAGATAAATGAAATGTCGGGAATACTTCCTAATTGCTATCTTGCAGCGTCAAGTCATGTCAAACTTAGTTGTTTATGTTATTCTTGTGGAATTAAGTTAAAAATATACACTTGGCAAGCTTTAGTCTTTAACTTGAAATATTTTCTCATTTATGTGCAGTCAAACGGCTTCGCTACATTTCCGAATCTCCGTAAACAGAAAAGCAAACACATTTTAGAACTCCTTGCATAGCTTTCTTAATGAAAAAACTTCTGACATCTAGTAGCGACAGTGTTCCACGGCCATATATTAAGTAAAAGAAAAATTCAATTATTGCCACAAATTTGGCAACACCAACTCTACCGCATGCATAAAGTCTCATTATCCAGTCAAAAGAACTTGCATTTTGAAAAGAAACCATATTTCGGAAGAGATTCGCTATCATTTCGAACAAGCTAACGAATAGCGCCTTACAGACTTGTCAAAATATTCCTGGTGTTTATGGTGCAGTTACTTCATCAAAGTCGGTAGAACGCGAAATTTTTGTACTTTTTCGCTCTGAAAATATCGACCCCTCGCTGGTAATGAGGAAGACCGACATGCACGCATTGTTGCGCTAAATGTGGGCTAAAAAGCAGTTTCAAATTACTTGCATTAGTCCGGATGCAGATATATGTGCAGATGATGAAAAATTTAATGGGCTAAATTTTTATATGCCATTCCCGATTGGAATGATTGGAGAGTGAAAAGTCACTTCGGGCAACAAGACGTTAAACCGGTCGCAGAGCAAGATGATTGAAACAGAGGCAAAATCCGCCATTTATGGGAATGGTTTGCTTGTGAATCGTCCAACATGAGCTTGTCCATCATGGTCAGTTGATTAGTTTCGTTCTCTAAGTTAAGCCGCAAGAATAGGTCAATAGGAGAATGGCTTCTTTCTATTACAACTTTACCTGACCGCACAGATCTTTAATTAGTTAGCAAAAGTTGAGTTAACTTGACTGAGATATCGCCCGTACTCTGAGCCTTCCGGCCGCCGCTTCCTAAACCACTTGGTTTAAAACATTAAATTCGGCGTGTGATTGATGAAAAGTAAATGATGAACGTTGTTTGGGAGCCGACAGTTCCTACATACAGGCTGTTTGCATTACTAAAGATGATATTTATGTGTAACTTCCACAAATTATCGACCGACGTCTTATCTTTTGACATATTACGCGAGTTTTTAGGCCCAGGCCAAACCGATTTGTGAACTGTAGTCGGTCATCAATTAAGTGAACGTGCGCACACTTCCAAACTTACTTGTCAATTACGACGATCCTAAAGAATTCAACAACATGTCGTAGCGACAAACAGACAAGATAAAATCTTACGTTAACAAACGAAAGCTGTTTGCTCTGTAATGTCTTACAACATTCGTAAATGTAACGAAAGGAAGAAGAAATTTAGTATAGGTGTTGGGTACATAGGGGTCATTTACTCATAATAAGATTAACACGATCTTTATTCTTAACATGCCGTTAATTGTCATCTTTACATATAAATCAGTTTTTCATTCACACATATATATATATATATATATATCACATATATATATGATGTATGTATATATATGCAAGCAGTAGAAATGATTAAAAATAAGCCCATAATTATATCCTCAACAACATTTCACTTATCATTTCCAAGTGACAATCGCAAAACTAACCAAAAATATTCAACAAATTTATTTAAAAAAAAAAAAAAATATTCTTTTTAAATACAAACTTATTAAAGGAGATAAAACAAATGTTACAGTCGCATATTTTAACGCTTCAACCACAGCAACAATCTATTGCAACTAGTCGGCCGTACATGTCGTCGTCGTCTAATATTGCAATTATTACTGACAGGGGTAAGGGCAATGATGGTGATGGCGTTCTTAATGTCCCGCCAGCATCACCTGCCCCGTCTATATCATTAACATTACCATCGCCAGTTTTAACAAAATCGACACCAGGCAAACTTTTGGTTGATAATCAAGGCATCATACGGCAGACGGCATTATCATCGGGAGTAGTTGCAATTGCAAGTACGCCGGGAGCAGAAACCTCAGCGAGTGTCGTTGGGCCACGGTCTGTGAGCTATTCAGCTCCTAATAGTAATGTGGTAGTTAAAACGCCTTCGCCGACTTTGCTGCAACATCATCACACTCAGCAAAGTAATCAAAGCACCGTTACAACCCCAACTTTGTTAAATGCTATCACAAGTGCAACGGCAGTTTCCGTAAAGACATCAACACCGTCAGCAACGGCAACACTTTTACCGAATAATTCACAAAATGTAAGCTAAGATTGAATTGAATATAAGAATAGAACACAAAAAAAAAAAGAAGGAAAGCGAATGCTTATGCAGCTTATTTAGGCATTGATTGTACGAAACGAAGTCGCCGCCGAAGCTATTTATATCTTTTTCTATCCAATCATTTTGTGTCATTCGTAGTTTCCTAACTGTGTATTTTGCTTTCGACTCTTTACAGTTGGGAAAATACTTAGTGGTGACCAATTTCTTGCAAAGCGCTCCTCCTAATCATGGCTGTCAAGTTCAACCGTATAGTTTGAGTTCAGCCGTTAGTCAAGCCGCTATATCCTCTTTAATGCCTACAATATCAACTGCGAGAGCGGGCAGCGATACAGCAGTTGTAACTACAAAAACGGAAGCTTCCTCAAATAATAGCAATTGTGCCGAAACGTTGCAAGTTCATCAAACACAGATGTTAGCGAACGCACCTTTGGGAGGCCCACAACAACAATTGCCAAATGGGACCATAATTGCAACCCAACAGCAGCAACAGCAACGTCATTCTGCAGAGCAGCAACAATCACAGATGCATATTCACGGTAACATTTTTAAGCTTCCCTAAATCAGTGCCACCAATTTTTGGCACCTAAGAGCATCAGTTCGAGCAAATATTGTATAAATTAACAATTTAACAGATTTTTATTTTCTTTTCTAATTTGTTAAGCTTTGAATTCGAACGATAACGACAGTCGTCAGCGACAACAGCAACAGCAACAGCAGCAGCATGCAGCTCAGCAACAGCAGCAACAGCAAGTGGCCTTGCTACAACAAGAGAACATTAAAGATGAAAAACCGTTTATTTCAAATGGTAAGATAACAGTAGTACCCACAAATCAGCATCAGCAGCAACAACAACAGATAATAATGCAGCATATATCGACCTCTTCAGCCATAACACCAGTGGCCGCTTCGTCCACTATCACCTTGGGTGCACCGAAAACTGAAATCAAAGAAGATAACAACAGCGGGGTGGTTGGCGGTAAAAGCTACACGGGCATCGAAATGTATAAAGTGAATATCGAAGACATTTCCCAGTTATTTACTTATCATGAAGTATTTGGCAAAATGCAGGCAGACGTCAATTTGTCGGCAACTGCTCATTCTATACCAAGCTCTATTGCTGGCACTAGCAACGCGTTGCCGAATGAAAGTAATAACAGCAGTGCAACGCCTGCGAGTAATGCGACTGCAGTAACAGCGACAGCTACAATCTCAACTTCAGGAACAGCCGCCAATACCATAGCAGGCGTGATACCTACCACTAGTTCCGCTCTACGCACCACTAATACCGATACGGCTGTGACCACCGTGCCTACATATGCATGCACAACTGGTCTAATTAAACTCAAAATGGAAGGTGGGGTTAGTGGTGGGGAGGAAAACTCTCAGACGGCTCTTGTGGCCGCCGACAATACGCTTGTTCCCACCGGCCATCACGTCTGTGATATATGTGGTAAAATCTTTTCGTTTCGTTATCAGTTAATTGTGCATCGTCGCTATCACAGTGAACGCAAGCCTTTCAATTGCCAGGTTTGTGGTCAAGGCTTTAACTCATCCGAAGATCTTACTAGTCATGGTAAGATACATATCGGTTGCTCCATGTTCACATGCATGGTATGTTTTAATGTATTTGCAAATAATGCTTCCTTGGAACGTCATATGAAACGGCATTCTACCGATAAGCCGTTTGCTTGTACGGTTTGCCAGAAAACATTCGCCCGGAAGGAACATCTGGATAACCATTTTCGCGCACATACTGGCGAAACCCCGTTCCGTTGTCAATTTTGTGCCAAAACGTTTACGCGTAAAGAACACATGGTCAATCACGTACGCAAGCATACTGGCGATACACCACATCGTTGCGATATTTGCAAAAAAACTTTTACGCGTAAAGAACACTATGTCAATCATTACATGTGGCATACGGGTAAGTAAACTTTTAGAAAAATTGGTGCCTATGTTTACGTTTTCATAAACAGGGCAAACACCTCATCAATGCGAGTACTGTGGCAAAAAATATACGCGCAAAGAGCACTTGGCAAATCATATGCGTTCGCACACCAATGATACGCCGTTTCGTTGCGAAATTTGCGGTAAAAGTTTTGGTCGCAAAGAACACTTCACCAACCATATTCTTTGGCACACAGGTGTGTACATTTAATTGGGATTTTGAACTCTTTGATTACAATTTTTCATTTTTTTTTAGGCGAAACACCCCATCGATGTGATTTTTGTTCGAAGACGTTTACGCGTAAGGAACATCTTTTGAATCATGTACGGCAACATACCGGCGAATCGCCGCATCGTTGTTCGTACTGTTCAAAGACGTTTACGCGCAAAGAACATCTGGTCAACCATATACGTCAACATACCGGCGAAACGCCATTTAAGTGCACTTACTGCACCAAAGCTTTTACGCGCAAAGATCATATGATTAATCATGTACGCCAGCATACGGGTGAGTCACCGCACAAGTGCACATTCTGCACGAAAACGTTTACGCGCAAGGAACACCTAACTAATCATGTCCGTCAACATACTGGTGAGTCGCCGCATCGCTGTACTGTTTGCAAGAAGACCTTCACGCGCAAGGAGCATCTTACTAACCACGTGCGCTTACATACGGGCGATTCGCCTCACAAATGCGAGTACTGTCAGAAAACCTTTACACGAAAAGAGCACTTGAACAATCACATGCGTCAACATTCGGGGGATAATCCGCACTGCTGTAATGTCTGCAACAAGCCATTTACACGTAAGGAACATTTAATAAATCACATGTCTCGTTGCCATACAGGTGATCGTCCATTCACTTGTGAAACTTGTGGTAAATCATTTCCGCTCAAGGGTAATCTATTGTTCCATCAGCGTAGCCACATGAAGGGCCAGGAAATGGAACGTCCATTCTCGTGTGAAAAATGTTCGAAGAAGTTCATATGCAAAGGTGAAATAAACGTGAAAAAATGTTTTGGACATTTTAATTGTCTCCTCATTCCATTCCTTTCTACCCAATTTCTCATTTAACTAGGTCATCTGGTATCCCATATGCGTTCGCATTCGGGGGAAAAACCACATGCTTGCACGCTTTGCAGTAAAGCGTTTGTGGAACGCGGCAACCTAAAACGTCACATGAAAATGAATCATCCAAATGCTCCAATGCCTCCGCCACCGGTTCCGCATCCTATAATACCAGCTGGAGTGTTGGCCACAGTCAAGCAAGAAATTAAACCAGTTATAAGCGAGCTGAGTAAGTATACCGAGAGATTTTATGCAATTTTCTGCCACTGTCAAGTGTCAAAGATTTGTTGAACGACAAAAGCGTGTATTGCACTGACTTTATTCTGAATTTCAATTGGAATATGTACAACGCCTCTCAACAATTTATATACTTTATAAGATTTCGTTAGAGAGTCAACCAATGTAAAAAGTATTCCCTTTTGGAATCATTACGACTTTATATATCATTAGATAAGTTCACGACGGATTGAAACATTGACATAAACTTTCGAAAAGTTTTTTTAGTAAATCTCTCTCAAAAAGTCTCTCTAGTATGTACGCTTTCCAACTGTAAAGGCCATAATTATTTGAAATCGTCAATTCAATCGCGAATCTAGAAGTCTTTCTGCTTTTTAGCGCATTAGGCTGATCTGTTTTCCATCGGGGCGAATAAATGCGAAGGGTATGGACTTTAAAATAGGGAAAAATTTAAAATTAGTATGAGCAGATCGTCTTAGTGCAGATATCAATCATCCAAAATTGTTTTTAGTTCCACATCAGGGCAGTGCAACACCTACAATGCATACTATCCAGCAGATAACTGCAGGCGCAGCAGCAACGGCGGCCGCAAATACCGTGCAATTGCCTCCTAGTTTGGTGCCTTTGGTTACCTCGACAATTACGTCGCATAATAGTCAGAAACAGCAGCAGCAGCAGCAGCAACAACATCAAATACAGCAACAGCAGCAACAGGCAACTGCAACACATCAACAAGCCAGCTTGGTAGCGGCGGCTACAGCTCATCAACAACAAGTGCAACAACAGCAGCAACAACAGCAGCAACATCAGCAGTTATTACAACTTTCCATACAGCAGGCGGCCGCTCATCATCAATTACAGCAACATCAGCAACAGCAGCAGCAGCAGCAGCAGCAGCAGCAAGAACAGCGTCAGCATCAGCAAACGCAGCAACAGCAGGCGACCCATCATCAACAGCAAGCTCAAGCTCAGTCAAGCGTAGTGACTGCGGCTACGTCGCATCAAACTCAGCAACAACAGCCGCAACAACAAAATCCTCAACAATCACAAGTCCAACAGCAGCAACAACAGCAACCTCCACCACCACCACAAGTGCCAATTGCTTTAATACAAACGGATCCAGAAGCTTTGGCTCGAGCTGCTATGCAGCAACTGCAACACATACCAGCTAACGTTGAGCAACATCCCGTTGTTTACTAACATTTTAATGACTGGTAAGCGCAAAACTATACCCCAATGCGGAAATAGTAGTACGATTTTAAAAATCATCTAACTTAAGAGATAATAGAATAACACAAAAATTAAGGTAACATTTAAAATGTATGAGAAAAGGAGGCAAAAAGTTATCGACTTAGAAAAGCTTGAAAATGTTAATTGAAATTAGTAATCGGGATATGGAACTGAAAATGAACGAACTACTAAACATACTTTTCGAATGTTCGAATGGGTCATCGATGGTTGATTTAATGAGAAATCCACTTGATGCGTAATGGCGTCTTGCTTACTGCGAACATAGTATGAACATCATAACTAAGCCATTCAGCGTTTACATCCGCCATTTTCAATTGTTGCGAACATGGAAACATGTCTTAGATGTTATATTCAATTTACATTATTACATAATTATTTGTAATTGTAACTGATTTGTTTTGTTTCTAAGTATGTAATTTTTAAAAGTTTTAATAATTTTTTTTTTTTTATTTTACAATCAAAATTATAAATATGTTACTTTTTATTTTTTAACTTAAAATACGATATAAAGTTTTTTTTTTGTTTTTTAAATATTTTTTCAAGTTAATCATTTGTGTTCTTATCCTTGTCATTGTAAGGTTTAAGATTTCATTATGAATGTAAAGTGCAATAATTTAAATGTGGTTTCAATTAGTTTTTGGTAATAAAAACGAACTATGCTCGAAGCACTTAGAGTAGCTCAGCTACTCCAAAAAGAAAATATATATGTTGGCATTTAGAAAGGGCCCCTAAATAATCAAAAAAAAAAAAAAGAAAAAAAAAAATTAATAATAATTTTAAAATAAATAATTTTTTTTTAATTTTATGTTCCCATTTTTAATTTCTCCTAAGGGAAAGGACACAAATGATTAGCATTTAAGAACTAATTAATTATATCTTGTACATTAGACGCGTCTTCTAAGAATCCAATTAAATAATTAAATATCATTGAGTAAATATTTACAACAATTAAAATATATCGAAATCCTCTCTCTGCAGATTTTTTTCCGTTAGTATTAACAATAGTTTTTATATGTAATTAATTTGTTTTTATAAAAATCTGTTTACAGGCGTGAAAAAGAAACACATGAGCGTATGTTAAAAATATTATTTTTTGAAACTCGTTACTGCACGTCTTAGAAGGTATATTAAGTTTATAACACTAAGAAATATGCATCGCATAATATACATATATATATATATAATTTTATCAGATGAAATACACTTTCATTAATATTGATTAATGCGCTAATTATCGTTTTAAAGTAGACTTGATTTTACAATTTAATCTCACACATTCAGCTATAGTTAGCGACAAGCAAACAAATTGCAATTGCTTTAGGGGAAATCTTAAGTATCCGTTATTTTGGCAACTGTACATTTTTTTGATAATGTTGGTGATTAGTGAAGATCAATTTCGCTCCAAGCCTTTGAAAAACCGGACGATTACATTAAACATATATAATAAATTTTAAATCAATATCTTCCGTAGTTTTTAAGTAAGTGACAAATTTTGCTTTTTCGTCTTTTTTCTGAGTTTTGGAACAAGTGTAGATGTGTTTCTTTTCGAGACTGCTCTGTGATCATCGTATCTTAAGTTTCAAACCGTTATCTCAGTATTTGCAACTACCAGCAGTAGAAAACGAACATAAATAATTCTAGCCAAGATTTTAGATATAAAAAGAAAAAGGCTTCATAAGTCTTCGGTGTGCATTTCTAAACATCTGAAAACTAGATATCAGCCTCTAATGCTATATATGCAATAATAATATTTTTGCTATGCTACTAGGTACGCTTATCGGATATGTTAGGTTGACTAAATTCTCCTTCAGATATGTTACGATACGTGAAGACATGTGCGCGTGCATGTTACATAGCGTTTGATATTTGTTGCTTACATGCAATATTGTAGATATGTATGTATGCAGCTAAACAATAGATTGTCTATGTTCACGTAACACAGACACGATCATCCTATTTTTAATCAGATATATTACGTAGTCCAAAAAATTTTTCGAATCTTTAATGGGTAGATAAAGGAGAAAACTAGTTATGCCGATACATAAATATTCGTGGACATGAATCGGATTATTATTTCATCTCATCTTATATCTTCATAAGAGTGGTAAAGAGGACGGTATACGTTTATTTTTAAATTAATGTTAAGAATATATATATATATATATATATATATGTATATATATGTATATATATATATATATGTATATATATGTGTATAGATGTATATATATATATATATGTATATATATGTGTATAGATGTATATATACATATATATATATGTATGTATATATTTATGTATATGTACATGTATAAGCTGCTGCATATTTCAAAAGAAAAATCTTTCAACGCTATATATATGTCTATGTGAAAATTATAAATTTCGTCAAATGATAAATTTTTTCTTCTCCACCCTTTCGTTATTTTAATAATTTTTTTTCACTTTCATTTAGTGTATAGTTTTGTGAGCACAGGCGAATTAGATATATATCATATATATATATGTATATATATGTATATATATATATATATATATATATATATATATGTATATATATATTTATTTAAGTATAATATATATAAAAACGTACATTATTAATCCATAAAAACAAAGTATGTATAAAAATAGATAATAACAAGAAAACTTGAATTTTTTTTGCCACCGCAAATATTTTGTTTAGAAGCGATTTCTAAATATAGGTATCTTCTTGCGTCCATTTCGGCAATATCAACAAATCTTTGCCGTATATTTCTTCTTCGTAACGAAATTCAATGGATATTTTGCCCGTACTTGCTGAATATCGCTTTGGCCATTCCGCAACTAGGTAGGTAGCTCGGTAGGGAATTCCTAATTTCCCGTTGTAAAACGTTAGCAAATCAATACGCGTACATCAGGACAACTCCCAAATAATCGGAAATTATGTTCCGAGTATAGTGATTTTCGATAAATGCGCCCATAATTCGTGCACACTGCCTACGCCGATCGTACTTGCTCGTACTGGCGTATATATATATATATGTCTAAATATAAGCCGTCGTCAACGTCGCCATATTGAGCCATAGTGATTTATCGTCGCGGGAAAATTATGAAATGTCTACATCATGTACGCTAAAGCAATGAACGTATTCGAATAATTTCCAAACATTGTTTAATCGTGTATTATTTTTTAACTAGATGACCGATCGTAAGATCTTTTGAAAACCCAAGAGAAGCTAGAATAAATCTCAGTACAGTACCTCAAAAGCGATGAGCAGGAATGGTTCGAACTTATGACACGCAGTCGAAGTTTCATTAATAGCTTATCAACAGATATGAAGTTCAAATCATATGCATATTCTTTAAGAGGAATACTTGGCATGCTCAGCCTCCTCAGCCTCGTCGTGAATCTATTAGACTCATTGCATCCCGTAGACAGAATCGTGTGAGCGCGTCGCGTGCCGTTTATGAAGCAACAAATTTTACGAAAAGATCGTGTATGTAAATTTTAAGTATTAAAGGAATAGACGAGATTGACTTGATTTGAGAATTTTATCAACTCCAAAATGCTCTAATTAAATTAACTTTTGACGCCATTCTCGATGTTAGACAACAGACTATTGGAGGAATAATGTCTGCACTTGGAAGCAGGCAAACAGTATGAGCGACTGTTACGATTCGTGTTGCGATTATGGATGCAGAGAGAAGGTTGCATTCAAAAAATTTCATCAATCTTTTCAAGTTGTTTGAATACTTCCAGAGATAAGGAAATTGAGATCTATACTAATCGCAGATAACGTGGCACCCCTTTAGGTTTGCAAAATCCCACTCCTACGATTTACAGGGTACTTTTGCAGGTTAGAGCGAATAGTTCTGCTATAAGTTACAATCTTTCGTAGCGTAAAATATTCAAAATTGAATATTAGTCGCGAAAAGTTCGCAATATAAAATCTGTCACAAGAGGAGCAAAGTTTTCAGCACATCAAAGCTCGATTATATATTGCTAAGTCCGTTAAGAAAACGTTTCAGTTGTTTGAGCTTGCCGCTTGTCATTTCTTCAGTTAAAAATAGAACGACTTGGCTGATAATCGCTTCAATTCTCTCGATTCACTTTTCGCTCAAGGGGACTTACTGCGCGAAAAAGTGAGAAAAAGTTTTCGCTGGCAATGAGCATCATTTTCCAATGAAAGCTGGAAGATAATGTAATAGCATTTTATTCGCAGTAATGTATTAAGGCAACTGCAGTGAAGCGAAAAAGCGCTCGTGGACCCGAAAGTTCTAACAGCAAGCTAATGCATGAATTTAGTTAAATCTGTTCATTCTCTTTCTCTTTTCCCTGTAATTATTAAGTGCAAACAAGTCACAACACTATATTGGGCCACAGTTTACCGTATACCGTTTTCTACTATAACGTTTATTCGCGTAACACCTTTTCAAAAAGGGAAAGTGATCGAAAAAGTGACCCGATCCGAACGACTTTCTATAGCGTTTGACCTTGTATCAAAACACATCGGTGCACCCATTTTCATCAAAATACGTTTAAAATTGGGCCATTTTTCTGCCTTCGAAATACGCTGACTTTTCTTTTTAATTTAACATTGACCTGACTTCAGAATTTCGCTTACTACTTCGAATGGTTTAGTTAATAGCTAAAGCTTGCAGTCAATCTTCTGGGACTAAGTCCAGGCGTAGCTGGCTGCCATTACATCTTTCCCTGCCTTCCACACATATTACAGTATAATGGCTCCACTATTCACCAATCGCGAAGAATCAGCGAATACCGAAAGCTCACCACTGTACTAGATATATTGGTCCTAGCGCCAGCAAGTCTTACAAATTCTTTTAAACATATAAGAAGACGAAAAGTATTTCCATACATGATTTTTACAGCGATGCAAATCCGTTAAGTAAATTTCGAAATAAATATATTCTTAAGCTAGCGATTCTGATAGCTATTAGAATCAAACTTCTTCGTAATACAACATAAAGTATTATTCCTTTATAAAAAGCTTACAAATAAAATATTTTTAAAACTGGCCAAGTTTTATATGGTACTGTAACAACCATTGCTTGTAAATTTTAGTCTGATCATATAATTCTCTTTGATTCGCTTACAATAAGAAAATTTACGAATACATCTTTTTCAACTGGTCATCAACGGGTGCATCTTTGATTCGCATTGCATGCATATGGTACTTAATCGCTTAGTCCTCATGTTCCCTAGCTCATCTTCTCCTAGTCTTTATATGTGATTACAAAATATATCGACTTGCGCCTTTAAATAACTGAAAATTTTCCTTCTTAAGATTATTGGTTCAAATCAAAAAAAATTAACATATGATGAGGTTCTCAATACGTTACGTTACCGTAAATGTCAAAAAGGACTTTTATAGGCATCGTAGCTGAATATTTTTCTATTTGTTTCCCTATAAAGGAAAGTAGGTGGGTAGCTCCCAGAGACCCGTGAAAATATGCATGTTTTTGATCGTCGTTGCTTTAGTCCATATGCCATTATCTGATCCCAAAGAAGTACTAGAAGTACTGGTAAGTACGTGGAAAAGTTGTGGAGAACATGAAAAGCTTGTTGCTAACCATTTATCACAGTCGGAATCTAAAAAGTAAAAAACGCAAAAATTGTAGGCTGGTAACTGATAAACAATAGCTTTAGTAAACATCGGACTGATATTTTCATAAAAATAACTTTTCGGGAGGCGAGCTCAACTAGCTTGCAACTAAAAAAAGCAAACATTTCCGGATTGTACAAATTTTTAACACACTGCTTAGCGCGATAAATGTTTGCAGGGGAAAAGCTCTTGTATTGTAACTGAATTTCAAAGGTGCCGTAAAGTCATCTCATCAGTTACGAAAATGTTGTTGCTATTCTAGAGCAAAAGAGCTTAACAGCGTACTGGATAATAATGCCTTACTTTTTAAGCTAAACTTGTTCCCACTTGCTAGAAGACCTCCTCCTATGAAGCCTTAGACCATTTCTAATTCCCTTCCATAATTTCGACTATCAAAGTTGGGCTGCTGGAAAATAATTTTTATTAAATCAATGATCAAATAAAACATTTCGCAACATCATTTTTCGCAAAGGTTTACGTCAGGAGTGATGTTCTTAGGTTATACATAAAATTGATCGATTAAGTCAATTCCAGTCAAAGTTGTATAAAAAAATTGCCAGAATTGCTTTGTCTTCAGTTTAGTTTTTGTTAGTATTTATTGCGTTTAAGCTATGATGTAAAAATGTAAACAATGTTTTCAATTATGTATGAGTAGAGATCAGAGTGTGCTTCTCATAGTGAGTGCCCAAATGGCCACAAGAAATGTTTCTCTTAATTTTTAGATCAATGTTTTTCATAAATTTTAGCCTATTACGGATCTAATGACATCTAAGACCGCTTTGAAAGTAAATGTAAAAATTTTGAAGTTTGCACCTACTATGCTTGGTAAAGTAATGACGTTTAATTTGTGCCCAACGTTGTCTTAATTTGTGCAACTGTGAACGCTCTAACAGTAGGTGACTAAGGGACGACCATGGCACAATTGACTCAGAATTTGTAGGCTGACCAAGCATGTATATATATGTGTATACATATTCTAGAGTCCCTAACTTTTGCAAACGAAAAAAGTATATCCTCCTCCCGCTATAGCGGTTACGCACATTATTTGAAATGCTTCCGGAGTTCATTTTTAGTTAGCTGTTGCATTGTAAGTCAAAGTGATATACACTTTTTCTATGCCATGACAGCTCTACAGTGTTTTAAAAATCTGAACAAAATCCGAGCAGCAGTGAATTGCTATTACTTGCCGATGTATTACACCCGCAATTCCGAAATGAATAACGAATCTCAAAAACACGAATCAATATTTTACTTTTATTTAACCAATTTTATAACAAAACGAGTTTCAGGACTAGTTATTTCTCTCCCTCTCTCTCTCTCTCTCTCTCTCTCTCTCTCTCTCTCCCTCCCACTCTTCTCTTCAATGTAATGTTTTCATATTTCCCTCCTTATATATGTGTTTAAAACAAGAGCGCAGGGAAGAGGGTGGAACCGTCGCGGCGTCTAGACTTCTATTGAGTACGTTGTCAATAATCCCGAACTAATAAGAAGCGTAAGCCTATCCGTTTCTTTGGACCAAAATGATGACTTTATTCAAAAAGAATTCGATATTCGTTTAAGATCAAGTTTCTATTGGTTTGTGTGTAGGAGGAAAAAGTGCTCTTATGTTTAAATTATATGCAGACGGCCGAAATGTGATACCTTGCGGAGCGGCTCATAGCAGAAAAGTAGATGATGAGTGCGTTGCATTTATTGTACTACCTGTAAACAGATTACAGTACTCTCTCCGTATCGGCACACTACAACAATATGCTTACAATATTAGGTGATTAGGCAGCATTGAAGCCCGTTTCATAACATACATGCGCCGCGAACTTGATAAAAGAAATTTCAAATTTTTATATAAGCTATTGATTGTTAATAAGTTACTGTGAGTAGCAACAGCCATGACAATAAATAGCATAACTTGAAATAACTTTCCTTTATAATCTATATTCGTATGATCATGAAATTGTGAGAACATTATATTTTAATATTGATGAAATATTCATTCAAATGTAAAATGTAAAAAAATGAAATGTTTCCTAATTGCAATAATAATAAAAGGGAAAAGAATAACAGCACGAAAATTTATGAATTTAAAACGAAATGAAATATTAGAAAAACACATTATATCATATCGTATACGCGAACATATTTATGTATATAGGATACTTGAAATGAATTTTAATATTCCGACTTCATCAATTTAGGCTTTCTTAGGATGACCCGTTTAACTTAAAAATTTCATTAAATTATGTACGATAATTAATTTTATTATTTAACGAAAAAAAAAAAAAAGAAGAAAATAATAATAATACTATTAAGTAAAAGAGAAAAGTTTGGTTATAAATTCTTTCTATATAATACAGTTATGGATTTGGCCACCGATTGGCTTTTATATCAATAGTAGTTCAATAATGCATTAATACACACATATATATAAATATATGTATATATATTTATACATACACATTAAATCGACCTAGTTAGCATATAGTGCATAGTTTAAAAAAAAAAAAAAAATTTATATATACATATATATATATATATATATATATTCATAATTCATATGGACTATGAAATAGTGAATATTAGAATAGTTTGTTATATAACATTAGTTTATATGTATTAAAATAGTATCTAAAATAGTATATATGGAATATATATAATGGAATGGAAATAACAATATTTCTATAGCAAAAGAAAAGAAAGAAAAATTAATTATTAAAAAATAATACGTAGTTAAAAAGCGTGCTCTAAAAGAAAGAAAACTCAAATAAAATGGCAACTATATTCGTACATAGAAATAATTGTATGGAATTTTTATTTTTAAGTCATTTATGTACGTATACCCTTCGAATGAGGTAATCGATCAAATTAACTTTTTAAGGAGTTTAACAAGTTAATACCTTAGTTTTCTCACTTGATATAAATTTTGGATAAAAGATATAAATGAAAAAGGAAATCGTATTTGATTTGTAGACGACTTACTTATGTCGGCACGCTTACCGCAATACAACTGCATAAAAAATACGAAATCTCAGTTACTGTGGCCGGATTTATCAGCTACAGGAAACGTTGACGCACAGCAGCAGCGCTTTTGCTTTCAATCAAACGCTTGGGAAAAGTGCATTGAATTCGTTTTTGAACTGAAAGATGTTCATC